>VXBX01002807.1:313939-324801 GCA_013400415.1 Scytalopus superciliaris
TTTTTTTTTTTTTTTTAAGGAAGAGGGATGCTAAAACAACATGAGCTGTGCCATGTCTAGTCCTTGGCTCTCAGTGTTGGCTATGGGAGAGGAGAAACCAACATTCTTGGCAAGTGGTGAATGATCCAGATCAGACCAGAGCTTGCCCATGGCACCCTTCTGTAGTCCAGTCTTTCTCCAGCAGACAAGGAGGTCCACTGCCAACATCCCCTTGGAGGGAAGCAGGAGATGGAACCCACTGACTCCAGTGGGACTGAGCACTGGAGGGATCCCTGCTGTGGTGCTGGGCTGGGTGGCTGCTTTCCTGCGCTTGAATCTAAGCAGCTCCTTGGATATTTACTCAATTGCCAGGAATGAAAGGGAGGAGGTGGATGACAACATGTTTCCAGCTCTTTGCTTTGTGCAGAGATCCTCAAGGCAGCATGTGTGTGTCTGTGAAGGGCTCAGCGTGCTTCTCAGTGCTGCTTCCAAACAAGGATCAAGTAAATTTTCCAAAGCATATTCTCCCCCGTCAAACACTGCTCTCACTTTGGAGACTGTCCATGGCTTTGACATTCCTGTGGGTTTTCTATCCACATCCCTGTGCCAAAGATACCTTGGCATGAGCGGCAGGTTGAGCTTGGCTTTTGCCAGAGAGAAGCGAAGCTGATCACAGTGCACTTCAGGGCTGGGCTGGTCCCGTCAACTGAGCTGGCAGCTGCTCTTGGCTTGGCCACCAACAGGGGACAGGCGGGGACTGCACTGCAGCCCCATCCCCACAAGAATCGCTCCCTGCCTTGAAAGGTTCTGAGTGCTGGGCATAGCCGGGCAGAAGAAAACGTGAGGGGTGTAAGAGTCAGAGCCTTCCTGTCCTAAAGCAACCCAAGACTGAGATTCTGCCTGGGCTCGGTCACTTTCCCTGGCCACGCCTGACCTCAGCAGGTGACACATTCTGAATTGAGGCTTGGAGGCTGAGCTGTGACGCCCTCAGGGGCTGTGCTCACGGGCACCACAGGAACCTCCCCTCCAGCACAGGCGAGTGTTTCCAGACACAAATACTCCAGGGCATGTTTCAACTGCCACACAGATGAGCTGTAAATGCTGGGGTTTCTGCCAGGATCCATCATGATTTCATTACCTCTATTCCTGATCCATTACATGCATTCATCCCTCCCTCCAGTGCATGCCCTGCAGCATCCAGCTCGGAGAGGGCTTGTAGGCGTGGTGGGGTGTCCATGGGGGAAAACAAAGAGGCAGACATCAGGCTGGACTTCTGGGTACTGCTGGACTGTACAACTTGAACCCCCTGTTCTGTGGCCCCTCCCTGGGTGTTGGAGTGCATTAGCATCCCTTATTATGGGACAGCCAGAGTCCCACTGCCTGTTTGGGATATGAGCTCTTGCTTTGCAAGTGCTTGCATGGTGTCTGTCCCTCTGGAAGCCTGGCCTCTTTCCAGACACTACTTTGAGAAAAATAAATAACTAATACTGAAGAATAAACCCCAGTAACTGTGATGTAAAATCCACCCTAAGGCACACACGGGTCTGACACCCACCTTGGGGCTGCACACCGGGGAGGGAAAGGTCTGTGTGGGCAGCTCCTCGCTGCCCAGCTATCAACCACAATACCACCAGCACTTCCCTGATGCCTTCACCCTGTGACACCCTCCAAGTCACAGCTGGGCTCTGTTTCTGGCCATGGAGACCCTCCAAGGACACCTCAGCTCCACCAGTGCTGAGCTACCAGCTGATCTCTGTGCTCCACAGGCACTCCCCATGGTAGAGCATCAGAGGTGGGCACAAAGGGAGAAGAAATTGATTGGAATGTTGGCAGGATGAGGGGAAAGTCACACCCTAGAGAGTTCCACATCTGGCTGCTCTGCAAGGAGCCACACAGGCCCCAGGTTTGGGAATGAGTCACTGTGAGGAACCCTGCAGGTAATTAAAGAGGAAAAAGGCTTTATTTATACCTGGCTGCAGCAGGGATCCAGGACTGATCACAGGAGTTCCCAAACCCAGCCCTGCTCTGCTTTGTTCTCCACCGGGATGGATTTTTATTCTAAACTCCCAGAGAAGCAGCCAGAGCTGCAGCCTCACGTCAGTCTCCTGTGACTCACTGCAGTGCCATGGAAAACACTTCCACACACTGGCCAGTGTTCTCTCCATCAGCTCCCTGCCCTCAGGTCCTTTCCCAAAACCTGTGTTCTGAGCTGCACCAGGCACCATCATTAGGGGAAAAAAGTTGCTCCAAAACAAGAAATAAAATCCGAGGCATCTGTGTGCTTTACACTCTAAACAGGCACTGCCCTGCCACCTCAAACTCCGTACCAAATCACAAGCAACAGAGCAGAAAACCAAATTATTCTCAGCTGTTACACTGCTTAATTTAATATTTCCAATGAGCTCCTTTTCCTTCTCTTCAAGAATGAAATGCATATTTGTGCTGTGTCACAAAACATTAGATTTTGTCAAGGCAATTCATTTTTCAATGGTAATTTGTAAGTGCACACCACACCACACACGGGCTAGAGAATTTTATGGCTTCTTGCAGAGGCAAGGAAAATAAGAAGTACTCAAAGTAGTGATGAGAACATAGGGAGAAAAAAAGTGAGAAGAGGTGACAATAACAGACAGAGTATTCATCTCTCTCAACCATGCCAGCCTGGGGAAGCAGAGAATACCCAAGGAGTAAACATGGACTTGTGTGCTCCAAGGCAAAGCCCCGTGGGCAGTGTTTTTTGTTTGCAAAGCTCCAGCTCGTCACAGAACTTCAAACACAGAATTTAATGGGGCATAAAACGGGCTAAATAACCTCATCAACTCAATAATAATGCAAATAAAAAACAGCCTGGTTTTTGGCTTGCTACAGCATGAGGGACCTATGGAAGACAAGGGGGTTACGTAGCTGCACAGGAAGCCCAGACGCAGAGGATTGGCCTGTCTGGGGTATCAGAGGGTGCCAGGTTCTGCCTGAATGCCCACAGCTCAGCTGGATAGTGAGGATCCCTCAGCACTACTAGCTAGTCTCTACTAGCTGTCATCCACCCTGGGCCTATTGAAAGATGTGGCTGCAACAGCTCCAGATGTGCAGAGCAGCAGCACCAGGCTGAGGTGCCAGGATTCCAACAGCAGTTCATGTGCTCTCCCGTCGTCCCCACAGTGCTGCTGCCACTGCTCTCAGTCTGGGGGGCTTCCCATGGAGTGCCTGTGGGTACTGGGAGCAGAAACAACCTGGGGATAAGTGTTCACAACACCACAGTGCCTGTGCACTCCCCACAGCTCTGCAGGAAGGGCCCCAGCAGGACTCCTCCTGCTCCAGCGGGACCTTTCCTCTGCCCCAGCTGCCAGATTTGTTATTTCCACTCCTACAGTCTCATCTCCTGCAGCAGGACCCTCCCTCCCTCTGTCCATGCAAGTCCACACCTCCCAGACCCACCAGGTGAGGTCCTGGAGGTCAGATGCCAGCAAGCTTCAAGACAGCTTGTCCAGCTCCTGGGAGGAACAGCATGATGAGGCAGGGTGATCCGTAATTAAACCTCTGATTTGAGGGTGAATTATATCACAACAGGGGCAAAAGGAGACTTGATTGACTGTGTTAGTTGTACTGCACTCACAGGCAGCCAATTAATTAAACTGACTTCAGGGACTCCATGGGCTAAACTCAGGAGCAGGAAGGAATCCCTCCCCAATGCACACCTTGGCCTTCAGCCTTGTCCTGCTTCTCCACTTTTCTGTGGAGTGTCAGGTACAGCCACAGCTACAGCAGGGACACTGGCTGCATGTGCTGGTGCATCTGGTGATGCTGACAGCTGCAGGGCTGGGATGCTCTGTCAGAATTAAACTGATACTTTGGTGTCAGGAGGAATTTTTTCCCAGTCCAGCTCTCTGGCACCACTTTGGAGGCCATGGTCCCATATCTGAGCCGAGCATGCCAAAGCCCAAGGCTACTCTCTAAAGCCAGGCTTGCAGAGCCATAGTCCAGGTACCAGCGCAGACATCCGCTCTGCTCCTGGCACTGGCTCCATTCACCACCTCTACTTTGTATTTGCAACTACTCTGCAAGTTAATAGCAGGTATCCAGCCTGTCAGAGCCTGACATGTTGTGACATACCATAATGTGACAAGTCCTGAGTGATGCCACTAAACAGGATCCTACTGCAGCAGTGCCAGACAAGCAGCAGGATTGTGCAGGTTGGTAAGAAGGCTCCCATTTCAGAAAAAGAAATAAAGATCCATTCAATGCTGCCTGGTTTTGGGTGCATCACTCACTATTCTTGCCACCACCTAAGATCATCTGGAGGGATTACTGAAAGCTTTGGATGACCCCGGAGCCTGGCAAAGCTGGAGCTGCAGGGTAACACAGGCAGCTGCCCATGGACCTGCCTCCCTCCTCCTCCTCGGGGAACAGAAGACCCTGAGAGGAGGGAGGCTTTTAATATTGTTTTTAGAACCATGTGGCCCATGTTGGTTGGCACATTGCAGTGCAGCATGTCAGCCCCAATGGCACAGGAGCCTGTTTGCATTCCCAATGCTCCATGAGAAAATAAGGGAATAAGATTTATAGCAGATTTTAAGGTTAATCAGTAAAATCTTGCAGGCAACTGACTGTATAAGCTGCTACTCCAATGGCATGATTTATAATGCTGAGGAGTGACTGGGAACAGCACGGAGAGCCACAGGAGGAGAGGCTTGTGGAGAGCCTCCATTTGGCAGTGCCAAAGCCACGCCTGCGGCTGAATGGGCATCGGCACGGGCACATTAGAGGCACCAGCACAGACACCGCATTCCCTGTGCCATGGTCCCAGTCCAGGAAGGGGTGAACATCCCTGGCAGCACCTTGACCCACCAAAGCCACAGGACTGGGACCTGTGCAGCATCCTAGCCTGCCTAGGAGGTGTGACCAGGCTGATAACAGAACACCTCTAGAAAATCTTTTTTTTGCACAGCACAGACACCTCACAAACCATGCCTATTGTAGTAAAATGAAAATTTAGTAGAAGTGAGGGAAACAAAGTAGAGTTAAAACCAGATTCAATCTTTACTGCTGTAGCAATTTTAAAATTATCTGTTGTGAGATTTCAAAAGTCTCAAACGGACAGATTTGTTTCAGCCCAAACAGTGCTTCTGACAAATTACCACCAGCCTTCCTGGAATAGGGTTTTCCTGCCTCCTTGAGAATTTTCCGTTCAGCATTAGTTCCAGTTAGAAGGAAGCTGAACACCCAAATCTCCATATTCCTTTGTAAATGTCTCCTTTACAGTTCAAACACTTGTGGACAGAGTGAATGTGCCGCGTGTAATTAATTACCTTAATGAGTTTAGTGACCTACCTGTGGATAACCACAGCTAAACGCTTCCTTTAATAGATTCTTCTCCTTCAGTGAGCCAGGAATGGAGAGATGGGGGAGATCAGGTGTGCCAGGTGCAGTGGCTGCTTCCTCAACATCTTGACACATCTGTAGCTCCCTTGCATTCCCCATCCCTGGGGCTTTGGTGGACATACCTGTCCCAGGGATTGCGGCCATAGGATCAACTTTTTGCTGCTCTTAGGCCACATTTAATTGCATGTTGGTCTTGGCTACTGAGGGGACACTGGGGCCACTTGGGCACCAGCCTCGTGCTGGAGCTGGGCTGTGGCAAGGGGAAGAGCAGGATGGTTCCCAGTGCAGAGAGTGGTTTCAGAGCATGGACAGCAGCAGGGAAACCAGGCTCTGGATAAACTCAGTCAGTGTTTACAACGTGATTTCTAATGCAAAATTACCAAAAAATACAACCCAGAAATGGTTCCTAAGCTGGTAGAGGAGTTCTTGGGGAGCAGCCAGCAAGGGGACTCCACTAGTCACTGGCAGTGTTTATTTGCCTTACTTAAAAATATAAAGATTTTCTCTCCAGTTCTGGGCAGGAGAAAGGTTAATGAATTCCTTCAGAGTAAAGAGATCCTCAGCCCTCTCAGTGGAACAAGGTCAGAAATCAATGCTGGAGGTGGAGTAGGGAGGCCAGCTTGGAAAATAATGAAAAGGGGAAAAAAATACATAAATAAAGAGGCAGGAAAAAACAATAAGCTAAACAAATGGCAGGGTGATACTTGATCAGCTCCCCACAAAGAATATTGAATTATTGTCTATAATTTGGACTATCGAACCTAAATTAGGGCCTCCAGACTTGAAACTGCTACATTGTGTGAGGGTACATGAAGGGTCAAATGCTCCTTTGGTTTGTTCGTTACTTGCTCTGATCCCAGGCTGTCATTAGCAGCAGTGGCACCGCACAAAGTGCCGTTACAAAGGCAGCACACATCAATGGTGCTAATTAATTGGATTAATGGAAGGGCAGCACAAATTAGGTCTGGCTTGGATAATTTCAATGAAAACTGAATACCAATCCCCAAAGTCATTGGAATATGGATGAGGCAAATTGAGTTAAAATAGAGGAGACTGCTGCATTCATTAGCCCGCCCACCCTCTGAAGTAGTTGTTTAATATGCAAACTATTAATATGCAAATCAGCACAAATGAAAAAAGTGTGATTTTTTTTTTTTTAACTCTGCTGAACACAGGCAGCTGCCTGATGTGACAGAGCTGCACCACTCCATACTGGCAAGGGACAGAGGGCCCAAGAGGAAAGAGCGGCTTTCATGGCAGAAATTCCCTTCTCAGCCCTTGCTCAGCCATGTGTGACCCAGGAATGGAACCACCTAAAAAAATAACTCCTTAAAAAAATAGTGTTACCCCAAATCATGCCTTTGGGCACAGTGGCTGCCTTGTGCCTAATGCTCTTGGCTTTAGAGCACTTTTAATCATGAAATCACAGAATGGTTTGGGCTGGAAGGGACTTTAAATACAACCCGGTTCCACCACCTGCCATGGGTGGGGAGGCACACCTTCCACTAGACCTGTCCAACCTGGCCCTGGACACTTCCAGGGATGGGGCAGCCAGGGCTTCTCTGGGCAACCTGTGCCGGGGCCTCACCACCTTCCCAGCCTGGGAGGTGTGACCAGGCTGATAACAAAACACCTCCAGAAAATCTTGTTCTTGCACAGCACAAACACCTCACAAACCATGCCTGTTGTAGCAAAATGAAATTTCTTCCCAATGTCCCATCTAACCCTGTCCTCTGTCACTGGGAAGCCAACCCCCTTTGTCCAGTTACTCCTGGCCCTTTTCCGAAGTCCCTCTCCAGCTCTCTTAGAGCCTCTTTCATTAAGGAAAGGTGATAAAGGCAGCTTTCTTCCTCTTTATAACTGCTCTCATGGGAGCCTTGAGGAACCAAGAGCTCTTCACTCAGCAGAAGTGAAACAACATTTGCTTCAGTTTACCTGGAACCACAGGGTCTCAGGCAGGAGATGCTTGGGCAGCATGAGATCACCATTCACAGTTCCTCCTGAACCTGTAACTTAAACTGCCTTGGCCGGCATTTAAACCACTGAATCCATAAAGATTAGCAATAATTCCCAACCCATTTCTGGCTTCTGTGTTCCAGCCCGGTAAATTACAGCTCTATTGTGGTGCTTTCCCATTGCTGCCACAGCACTGTGGTGCCAATCACCACCCCCCGACAATTACAGAGCCAGCACAAAACTTCTTACAAATTGTAATTACCCCTAAGAACTG
Source organism: Scytalopus superciliaris (assembly GCA_013400415.1). Taxonomy (NCBI): domain Eukaryota; kingdom Metazoa; phylum Chordata; class Aves; order Passeriformes; family Rhinocryptidae; genus Scytalopus; species Scytalopus superciliaris. Next base: position 321,528 of record VXBX01002807.1, read on the forward strand.
TTTCCCTCTTCGGCGTCCCTTGCTTAGTGGGTGACCCTGCAATGTTGTGACAAATGCCTTGTTTAGAATTATTTTTCCATTTCTAGCTCTTCACCAGACACGCCACTGGCTCAGCTTCTGGCCAATTTTTCTCCTTGTTTAAATCAGATTATAGGCATTATCTCACAGCCGCATGTCCACAGCTCACCCTGTGCACGTGCCATTTCGTGTGCCTGCTGCAGGTTGGGGTATGCCCAGGTGCCACACAGGCACCTTGCCCTGGTGCTGCAGGGCTCCTCCATCACTGTGGCACCACCACATCACTGTACCAGCCCAACAGCACTTTATTTCAAGAGAGGAAACTGTCCTGTTGATCCAAGAGGGACTGGATGTCCATTTCCAGGAGCGCACATGAGCTTCCCAAATTCCACAGAGCCCTGTACTCAGCTCCACTTAGTTGGTTCACAGTCAACTACATTTTTAAGGTCCTGGTGCAAACCAGAGGGAAAAAGCAGAGCTGTAGAGACCGGCGGGGGGGAGGGGGGAAGAGCTTCTACACAACAGGAAAATACTTCTAGTGCTGGTGATGGCAACAGGTATTTACAGAGTGGATCTCACCTGTTCCTTCTCTGCACCCTCCCTCATGGCCCCTTCTGAGCTGTGGATCAGCCACTGGAATTGCAGAGATGGAAGCTAATTAAGCCCCTGATGACTTTCATCTGTGTAAACTAATTGCACAGCCCCATTGCTTAACTGTGATTCACACCATTTAATAAGCCACACCTGGTCAGCCCTGGTCCCCTCAAACACCTGAGTTCAATTTCTCATGGCCCTGCCTTACCCTTTGGGGAGGTGAATCTGCCCTGTGTGCGTGAGCAGAGGTGTTCCCCAAACTCTGTTTGTTCTCGGGTGTCTGGGAGAGGCAAGAGGTGTTGCACGCCTTCTCCACACACCCAGGGGCTTTGTTTGCTATCACGGGATTCCCAGTGTCACACCCCTGCTCCTCCTCATGGGATGGTTTGGGCTGGGGGATGAGCTCTGAGCCAGTGGCACGTGGTTCTGTGCCCTGGTGCTAGAGAGCACGTGGGGTTTTTCTCTCAGCACATGCCCCTGTCTCGTGGGGAGCTTGGCTGGCACAGGGCCTGGGCTACTGATGCTAACCCTATTATCCTTATGCTAATTGATTTATCCCTCTACAGTGAAGATGCTCATGTGCTGGCTCTGGAGTTTTGTTCAGAGCTGTGGATCCTTCTGATCTTCCTCACTCACTGTCTTCCCTTCCTTGAATAAAGGGAAGAAGATGAGGGTTTGTAGGAAAGGTGCATGGCTCAATTCTCAGGAATCCAAAATCCCTCAGGGGGGTCATGTCCACCCCATCATTCATGGGCGACTCTCCCTACCCCTCAAAGCAGCTGCAGCACATCCCAACCTTGGGTACCTGGGCCCTGGCTGCTGCCAGAAGAGAAGCTGGGAGGGCTTGGGCAGGGCCCAGCTCACCATGTCCCCTGCACAGGATGAAGGTGGCACAGGGGACATGGAGTCACAGGGTGGTTTGGGTTGGAAGGGACCTTAAAGACCATCTTGTTCCAACCCCCTGCCATGGGCAGGGACACCTTCCACTAGACCAGGTTGCTCCAAGCTCTGTCCAACCTGGCCTTGGACATTTCCAGGGATGGGACAGCCACAACATGCCACCAGCTCAGCCCTGCACAGACTTGGGGAGAGTCAAATGGGAGCAAAACACCAGGAAACTTTGTCGACGCTGATTAAGAGCACAGCCAGCCTTCCTTAATTAAAGTCCAGTGGGCTCCTCAGGCAGAACGAGCCCGTTGCATGGCCGCAATTTTCTCGGCAAGCTCATTTGGTTTGTTTTTCTGTGCATAAGGGAATGTTGCTGCCATCCCTGCAGGAGCTGGCAGAGCCTCCGTGCTCTTGTCACCCTGTAACAGCTTCCTGGATTAATGATTCTGCAAAGGGCTAATTCTTAAGAGGGCAATGTCTTTTGCAGGCTGGTATTGATCTTTGTCAGCTTCCCCTTGAAAGAAAGAAAATATTGGCTTATTTACAAAAGGCAGCTTTTTGCTGCTGGCAAGTCAGCCTCGAGATTCACGGCTGCTCACATCCCTCGGAAATTGGAAAGGACGAGGGTAGTTCCTCGAGTGTCAAAATCCAAGTCCTCAGAATTCACCAGCCCCCACAGAGCATCTGGGCTGGAAGGGGATGAGTCTGACCCTGAGCGGCTGGATGGGGGGGCTCTGTGCTGTGGGAGCAGGGCCAGGAATGGGAGAGGGACTGTGGGGAAGGTGTACGGTCACTTCACATCTCAAATGCTGCACCTCACTTTTGGGGTGGATTCTGAAATTGGAAAAAGCATCGATTTTTGACAATATGCATTGAATAGGTTTTTTTAAAGGTCTTTTATATGTTTATGTAACAGGAAAATATAACATATAAAAACATTCAAAATTAAAAATGAAAAATAATCTGAATTCTGACAAATTATTTCAGCAGACACCTAAAAAGATCTCTTTGGTAACCAGCACTCCGCAGAAATGTGAATGTTCCCACCAGTAATTTTCTTCTGCCAGCACTGGGCACACACAGGCAGTTCAGCATCCCCCTGTGCAGGAGCTGGTCTCCATCCTCCCTCCCCTGAGAGATGCCCACAGACCATGAAAAAACACAGAAACAACACACAGAAAACCTGTTCCCTCACTGCCTCCCCAAAACAGAACCTCAAAATATCTGCTGATTCACAATTGCTCCCAGAACACCCGGATGCATCTGTGTGCACATCTGTATGTGTATGCACAGAGATAACGGGTATTTTCAGCTCAGCTAAAGGAGGAAACATGAATTTAACATTAAAAATATATAGGAAAACACAGGGCTGCAGCAGGCTGCCAGGGTGAGAGTGGTGCCTGTGCCTGCTGCTCCCAGGGCAGCCACAGCTTCTCTGAGCAACCTGTGCCAGAGCCTCACCACTCTCACCAGGAAGAATGTCTTCCTAATAACTGAACTAAACCTACTGTCTGTCAGTTTGTTGTCCCAGAATTATTGCTGTGACCATCATGACCATAGGGCTGAGTCACCAAGCATTAAACTGGCCCAAATACTGATCCTTTCATATCTGACACAATGTGACCACGACATCCTGAGTGAAGGTACCAGGAGTGCCAGAGCCTGTGTTCCCCATGCCGGAGTGCACTTAGGTCAGTTGGTCTTTGTGCACCTCACTCCACATCACCCATTCAGCAGCATGCTGAACAAATAATATTACGCACTTTTAAAAAAA
>VXBX01002809.1:0-64925 GCA_013400415.1 Scytalopus superciliaris
GGGTGTCCGTGGAGAAGTGAGTACAAATAAAACCTTTCTAAATTGTAAAAGGGACTTGGTGAATTGAGTCAATTTACTAAGGTAAATTATAAAAAAAATTAATCAGAAGAGATATCTTATTAAAAAGCATTTAAGTATGTGAACTTCTCTTGGTGTCTATTACATACCAGCAGAGATTTATTAATATTCATCAATAATACATTCACCTATGATGACTGTGAATAATGTGATGTTTAATATTCCCTAAATTTTTTAGATAACCTTAGTCATTAATTATAATATTTATCTCATACTCAAAAAAGAACATTATACAAAATGACAACTCAATTTTCTTCTGACATTTTAAATACAACTAGGTCACATCAATCAATCAATAATGTGCTTATCATACACTGTGGTCAATTATATCCCGACTATCAGTGACAGTTTTCTGGCTTGCAATCTGGACACATATACTGTCATGATAACCACATTCTTTTTAGCCCTTTTGTATTTTACAACCAGTGCTGTTTCTTGAGGCACATCATAAAAGTACAAAAAGGGCATCAGATACTTCATAAACCAAATTTCTTTTCTGTGCTAATGTGTATTTCCAAAGAATAAACTTTCAGTGCACTGAAATCCAAGAAAAATGGGATAAGCTTCCCTTATGTGAAGAGAAAGTTGCACATTAAATAAAATTGGCAGTACTACAAATAGAACATTTGCATTTGCTGATTGCAAGGTTGCAATTATAGCTCAACATTTTAATGAAGTCATAAACTAGTTGATCTTACTTCTTTGGTTTATTGCACCATGATAACATTTTTTTTTGAGTTGTAGCCATATAAACTATGATTATTAATTATATCCCTGTGAAATACATTATTAATACGGCTTGCCAGGGCATTATTTGTATTCTGGGCTATCAGTAAAGATGAGTCAGTATCTCCTAAATGAAATTTGACACAGTTTTAAGAAGAGCTTTTCACCTTTAGACAAATCAGATAAATCTTCACCTTCCTGTTTTTATTAAAATTATTCTGAATGAATTACACTCATAGATCTTATGATAAAGTATTTTTCCATTGAAAAATGTTGATTGGTGAGTGGTGCAACTGTCTCACTCAACAATACGTCGCTCTAATTTCCTTCAAAAAATATTTTCTGATAAGCACAATAGAACATTTTCATTTTTTTTAATGTGAATATTTAATTTTTATTTTTAAAATGAACTTATTTTCAAATATTAAAATGAATTATTAATGCAACATACAGGAAACTTATGGGGGAAACAATTCAAAAATAGATTATTCAGAATTTTTATTTTAAATCGATTTCCCATTATGATTTCTGAAAACACTTTCTGATATATTTATTCAGAACAGGAATTTGTTTTAAATTGAGGCATTTCCCATGAAATAGAATAGGCAGGCTCTATGAGGCCACAGGCTCAGTCAGAGTAAGGACACAAGCACTGCTTGATGACCCTTCTCCCTCCCACAGAAGTGATGGTTTCTGCAGTACCATCCTTCAGGATTTCCTGAAAATGAGACGATATGACCTTCCCTATATAATTTTTTTTATCTTTCTTGGGTAAAGTTTGCTCCAGCTGGCTTATAGGTGGAGGACTGAGAAGGAAGAAGATGTGTGAGTTCTCAGCCCTTGCAAGTGCCTGATGAGACACATTTTACATCTTCCTTTGTAAGTGCCAGCAGCAGAATATGGAAACGAGAGTGAATTTGAATATCAAAAGTCATTCTCCAGTTTACCCACTCTTAAAACCTGTCACAGAACATTCCCAGTAGTAATTAGTTGCCCTGTTCCAATTCAGAAGCAAGGGTACCACAGAGGTGGTTGAATGACCTATCTGTTGCAAACTGTTAATTTATTCAGGATAAAAATAAAGAGAAAGGAATTAAAAAAAATGTTGTACACATCTAACAGTTCAATAATTGCTTGGGTCTATTGTTTTTACATCATATTTTGATGCTGCTATACTCATTGGGACATTTAGAGGGTAATACAGTAATAATTTATGAAATAAGAGAGTCTGATATGCAACAGTATTCCTAGTGGTGCATTTCCTATCATATTAGCAGTACAAAAATCATAAAAAGCTGATGGTGGCAGTGGGTTCCCACTGAGACATACCCTATTACAGCAGTATCCTTGTCAGCTTTCTGCTTTTTAATCACAGTTTTGACATTCACTGACTAGAGTGTTGTTCTTTTAAAAATCATATAAGTTTTCACCCAGGAGCCCAAATTATTTAGATGACATTCCTTCTCCTACATTAAAGACAATTAATGAAAGGAGTGCAGCTAGCTCCCATTGAAGAAGATGCATGTACTAACATTACTTGTGTGTGCAGGCTGTAAAGAAAAAGTCCTGTCTTAACTCCTAGCTTGAGCCCTAGTAGGTGCTGGGAGGCTGTCAATTTGAAGGTACATTTCTTTTGCCTTCACAAAGATTATGTTATGCTACCAGTGCACAAATATACATGAAAATTGCTAATAAAACCTGACCTTTTGATATTTAGTTAATGCAGCATACCCAAAACAAAGATAGGCAAGACCAGAAATTCTGACCTATCCTTACAAAGCTGAGGTTAAAATGTTGATGAGACAGGTATGCTAATATGTTGGTCAGCTCATATAATTGGACTTGGTGAAAAATGGTATTTCAATCCCTGGTGAGGGGCCGGAGGGGACACCCTAATTGTTCCGTATTTTTCTTATCAATTATAAGAGAACTTTCTCCATGACCTTTGCCACTGCCTGAAATGTGGTCAGACTGCAGCAATGGCTCTTCCTCTGGAGGAGGCAGAAAGCTTTCTGTATAAAGCCTTGCTTGGAGGCTTTGGAAGTCATGCTTTGAATGACACTGCATGCCCATAGGAGCAAAGAGTAGGAGTGGGGGCTTTGGCAGATTGGTGGTGTGCAGTGGCATAGGCTCTGCCTTAGAACTGCCTTATTTTCCCCAACAATGTCTTTAAAGCTGAATCATCCTGATTCCTGATACAAAATCATTGACGCTACTCTTCAATCTTAATTTCTTTTTTTTTTTAACACCACTCCCGGATTTCTGTGTTACTACTATCTTACATCAGAGAGGTCATCTTTGGTCAAGTAAACTGGTTATGACTAAAAGGAATTCTCATTAACAAGTCATCATTTAATAATTTTAGGATATTTGTATCCTATTATCAGCTTTCTTATGAAATACCATTTCTTAATGACAGGGATTTGACTAATACTGTGTTAACTCAATGTTAACATAATTTGAAAGTTACTACCAAGTGTGTACTTATGGAATAAGGTGTCATCTTTTTCATGCTTGCACATAATTTTAGCTTGTGATTTGATCAGATGTGAATGTTGGAAATTAATTTTCTTTAAATCAACTGAGGAAGGAGAAATAGAGTTATCAGTAATTTCTGCTGGATTAAAATTTACTGGCACTGAATTCAATGGGGCCTCACAGGGAGTCAGATCTCTTTTCTGTGTCCACAGCATTTCTGTTGTGGGTTACAGGGACAATCCATCCATTCAGCATTTTCTTTGAGGGCGATGGTACAGCTTGCATATGATATACATAACACTTACTCTATTTCAGCTGGTTTCAATGAAAGCCAAGCAGAAGGGAGAGTCCAGGCCCCTTCAGTACTAGTCTTAAACCCCATAAAATGAACTCAACACCTGATTCATTTCTGTCTCCTCCTTCACTCTGAAATGCCATGTTTCTTTCCCAATGTTCCATCTGTTGCCAATCCAGATTGATTTTACCTTAATCTGAGTTGCCTAAGTCAGCTTTCCAGAGCATGGAAATTATATCGTGGTGTAACACGTAACTTCGTAATTATAAGTCCACAGGAAACCATGTTAAAATAGAGAAGCAATTTTCTCTCCTCCCTTTGTTTTTGTTTCATACGGCTTGCTGCTTGTATTTCTAATTCAGGCACAAATCACATGATGAAATACATTTATATTCTCTTCATCTTCCTTCAATCTGCAGACACATTTCTTAGGTAATAGCTTGGGGATAATGTTTTCCAAGACAGAGAAGTAAATTTAGCTATTTTTTTTCATAGTCTTGAAAAGACTAATTTAGATTTTGATCCCTTTCTCACTGATGATCATGATACCACTCTTCTTCCCACCTTAAAATAAAAAAAAAAGACCCATTTATTTTTAGAAAATAAAATCTTCTATGGGAAATAGTCACTTTGGATCTATTTAAGAGATATATACTCTGTTGAAGAGTAGATATGGACTCACGAAAATAAAATTGTGTTTTATCTTTTCATAGGTAGAGTGACTCCAAGATTCTGAATGAAGAAACCCATTAATAAATTCATAAGGGGTTTTCTTTCTGATTGAATTACAAACATAGAGATCCCTATCTAAAATACTATACATAGAGTCACAGAACTTCAGAGAAAAAATTAGTGTTGACAGGCTGTTCGTAAGACAGCCTCACAGTGGCACAATGCTGGACACTAAGGTCAGGGACTGTCCTTTCAGTTTGTGTTTGTACAGCATCTACCATTGGCTCAGATAAACAACTGGTGTTCTTAGAGCTGCTACCACATTGAGATGTAAGGGGATAATGTAAGTACAGTAATGCTAATGCAAGTCTTAAGTGTGATTTCCATGAGCCTTACATTATGCTTTTACTTCCTAATTTGCAACATCTCATAGTCCACAATACAGCTCATAGCATTGTTAATTTGAATTAGTGATGTTCTCCTACCTGATTGATTTTAAACCAATTTATATAGGCTTGTCAGTCAAAGCTGTTAATGCTGTTGAAGATTGCCATGGTATTACTGCAGGCTGCAATATTCTAAAGCTTACAGTGCTGTATCTCACCAAATCCTTGAAAAGGATTTGACTTTTTCAACACCACTTCTAGTCGTCTAAGAGCTATCACTTGTGAAACAAGCCTCTGAAAGCCTGAGCTAACTGTGCTAAGTGTCAGAAAATAGCTTTCACTCTACCAGCAGAGCTAGAGCAGGAGCTCAACTATACAGCATAAAAACAGAGAACACTTTTTATTTTACCCAACTCCAAGTAGCTGGATAAACATTTCCATTAATTGCACTGAGAAATTCTTTTCCTGATTTAGAGATTCTGATGTTTTCACTGATTCACTGCCTAAACTCAGCCTGTACTTTCCTTTGTGATTAATTCATTTTAGTGAAGAATTACCTATTTGAAACAAATACTGGTTTTGCACACATGAAAAGAATCCCTTAATAAACGTAAGTCACTGTTCTGCTCTAACTGCACTGGGAAGATAGATTAGTGTTGTAAATTAACCCACAAACAGGCTTTATGCTTTCTTGCTCCTTAAAACAAAATCAGTGCATGGCTAAGTAAACCATCACTGAAAATATGTAGCTCCAACTGCTCAGCCAGGGCAGAAAACATTATTAATAACCCCCAGCCTTGGTTTGAAAAGTTTAGCTAATGACAATAGTCGGTAGAAGAAAGGGAAGCAGAGCACCATCTGCTGTACAGCCCTGCAAATGTTTCAGAACAAAAACTGCAAGAAAACCATCCCTACCTTAAGCTTTCCAAATAGTTAAGACATATGGAAGGTTGTTGTCATCCAACACTGCATGAAGATGAGCCTTAGATGGACACAGCCTAAAATTAGAGAGACACATGAAGACCCAAAGTTCAGAGTAAGTCATCAAAAGCTACAGGAAGAAAAAAAAATGTGGAGTGTTGTTTCTTTGAAGGGATAGTCATGGCTGTGATTTTTAAAAGTACAGGGTTTGACAGCCTATATATCTATATGCTACTATATTCACATGTCATTTGGCTCAGACTAAAACACTGTTTTGAAAAACCACTCAGAAGTTGTTTTAGGACACTTACATTTCTGAAAAAAAAAAAAAGAAAAAAACACTACAAGCCTGTCATGTCAGCCTGACCTCATTGACAGGGAAGGTCATGGAGCAGATCATCTTGAGTGCCACCACGCATCATGTACAGGACAATTTGGGATCAGACCCAGTCAGTACGAGTTTAGGAAAGGTGGGTCCTGCTTGACCAACCTGAGCTCCTTCCATGGCAAGGTGACCTGGTTAGTGGATGAGGGAAAGGCTGGGGGTATTTTCTACCTGGACTTTAGTAAAATTTTGACACTGTTTCCCACAACATTCTCCTTGACAAACTGGCTGCTCATGGCTTGGACAGCTGCACTGTTCACTGGGTTAAAAACTGGCTGGATGGCCAGGCCCAGAGGGTGGTGTTGATGGAGTTATATCCAGCTGGCAGATGGTCATCAGTGGTGTTCTTCGGGACTCTGTATTGGGGCCTGTCCTGTTTAATATCTTCACTGACAACCTGGACCAGGGGATCAAGTGCACCCTCAGTCAGTTCACAGATCACACCAAGCTGGCTGGGAGTGTTGATCTGCAGGAGGGTAGGAAGGCTCTGGAGCGATCTGGACAGGCTGGATCAGTGAGCAGAGGCCAGTGGTAGGAGGTTCACCAAGGCAAAGTCCTGGGTCCTGCACTTGGGTCACACCAGCCCCATGCAATTCTACAGGCTGGGGGAAGAGTGGATGAAAAGCAGCTCAGTGGAAAAGGACCTGGCTCATTGATAGCCACTGATCAAGAGCCAGCAGTGTGCCCAGGTAGCCAAGAAGGCCAATGGCATCCTGGCTTGTATCAGGAATAGTGTGGCCAGCAGGACTAGGCAACACTAGTACTTGGCACTGGTAAGGCCACACCTTGAATCCTTGTGTTTAATTTTGGGTTGCCCACTACAAGAAAGACATTGAGATGCTGGGGCACGTCCAGAGAAGGGCAAAAAGTGATAGTTGTGCAAAATCTGCACAGAAAACCCCAAAACCAATACCAGCCTGACAACATAATATAAATGAAAAGGGATTGCGTATTTATTATAGCATCACAAGAGTAGCAAGAATGAAGAGAAGAGGACCATCTGAGGAGCCTCTCAGGCACATGGATACCAACTAATGCAGAACCTGGAAGCAGAGTGACCAAACACCTCTGTGACCTGGTGGAAAAGGCTGGCAGTGTTCTGCTCACTTCAGGCCCTGCAGGTCACTTTGTGTAGTTTCAGTGATCCTGGGAGAAAGGCTGATTTAACCCTTCTATACTTTTAAGAGGAGCAGAAATGTTTTGATTGTTTTGCCTGAGCACTAAATCATGTCCATGATGGGCAAGGATAGTTTATTGCATTGACCAGCCAGAAGAAACACAAGGCATTTCAGATTCCTCTTAGAGGAAAAAGCCATACTTTGTCACTGCCTGTGCCCTTCTACAGGCCTCTGTAAATGAGACTTCAGAGTTCCTCGCATAACTTCCTTCACAGCAATCATTACGAAGTCAGGCAGCTCTAACAATAGCCTGCAGAGATCTCCAATCCACAGTCTGGTCCAGTTTACAAAAACATTTGGATAAGACCCTAGAATGAAAAGGTAATCATGGTCCAGTCTGTAAGGAATTCTTAACAGGATGGAGATGCCATCACCATCCTAATTTGGACAGAGCAGCCTTTGTGTCATTGCCATTTCATTTGGACTTTGTGGGCTGCTGCTGTGTCAGGATACTGTTTATATGGTTGTTGATTTCTCTCCGAACTGATGCCCAGAAGATGAAACTGTATAAAGCAGTGAAGAGTTGCCTTTTGCCATGAAGAACTGGTGAGCTAGGCTGACAGCAACACATGAGGAGGAAGGTTGAAACAAATGATGAGCAGACGAGATGGCGGCAGGCAGGCATGTTTGCAGCCTCCATCACAGCCTTCCAGACTCTAAGCAAGCAGACTGGGTAGCAGTGAAAATGTTCCATCAGGTTGACCCTAGGGATGGGATGGTGGGTGTGGGGGCCATGCCACAGCTGCAGCCATGCGCAGACCACACTAGGGGAGGCACAGGTGTAGGGTGAAGGTGTGAGGCAGGCAGAGAGAACTGAGGATGTGGCAGGGAAGGGATCACCTCCACAAGTCCCAAGAGGAGCAGCCTACTGTGGAAGTGGCTCTGTCAGCAGTACCCATTAGTCAGGGGAACAAGGGAATACACAGTTAAATACAGAGAGAAGATTAAAAAGAATGACAGTCAAGGGAAGACTAACAACTGGATTTTACTGTAACAGTTAAGCTGTCAGTGATTGTAGTAAAGACAACTAGGCAAAAAAGAACACCAGAGGCAGATTTCACCCTAAAACTGAGACCCCAGTATATGAAGGAAGCCGAACATTTCAGCAACCTTCTGTGGCTCCCCCTGCACAGGACACTTGCACAGGGTTCATTAAGTCCAAGAGAGAATACAGGGAAAGCCAGTCTCCTTGTCTAGAGAAACGCGGTACTGTGATTTTTCACACGAGTCCGGGATGAAAACTTTTTTTAGAATTCTGTTCAGGTAACAAAATCAAAATATTATTCAGTTTATTCTGCAGCTATAGAGACTAGAGAGGGCTAGGAACTTCTTACCTCTCATTGCCATTGAATTGCAGCTTTTTCATTTTTCTTAGTCTAGATCACTTCACTGGAGTGAGTGACCCATTGACACTGTACACCATTATACCAATTGTTTTCAGGAAAAAAAACCACCATGAAAACAAAAAAGAAAAAATATTAAGGCTTTGGTCATAAAAAACATGGCCATGCTCCTTCTGTTTTACTCTAGACCACAGGAATGTGTTAAAATCATAAAAAAACCCCAAACCTAATGTTACGTTAAAATATTATGTGGTTTTTTTAGAAAACTCAGTTTTACACCAAGTAACCTCTATCAAAAACATATATGAAAAATGAGTTCAAAGAACACAGCTTGTAGTAGTACTCTTAACAACAAATTTAGAAAGCAAATTAAAAAGCCTGAGATAAACACACATCTGATGCTATTAGAGTTGCACTGTTGTGCTCTCTTTCCCCTGAGATTCTGCTGAATCTAGGTCTCATAGATGACTGTAAGCATAATGGTCTCTTAAAATTAAGACCAAATGGGAAAGAAATGCAAAGCAGTTTGTGAACTCTTCCTGTCCACAGAACGAATTACATTATTAAAGACTACAAAAATATTGTGTTTTAATGGCTGTTTCAGATTTCGCTGCATCCGGAAAAATAAAGTTCAGTTTCCTTTTCAATTAGTGCCCAAGAGATATTTAAGAACAAAACTGCACAAAAACAATGATAGTTACTCAAGGTTTTCTTGAGAAGAGTGCCAGAATTTCCTTAATTTCATGCATTTCCCAAAAGAGCATCAAATCTTTGCCTATCCCATGTTCTCTACAATTTACAAACATACTCCATTGATTTTCAGTCCATAGAGTGCAGGGTGAAGATAATCAATAACTTTATAGAGAAAATATTTATTTAAAACCATTGATTCAAATCCCTAGGGTATCAAAAGATTAGTTACTTGTAAGGAATGTACTAAAGGTGACTTCTGGCTACTTCATTATTGACAAATGCAAAGCAAATAAGCCCTGCTATTCAAAGCAGCAAGATACCAATGCAGAGGCTGTTACAAAGCGAGCTGGTTTGACATGAAACAGACCAACAGAAAGAGACCCAAATAGGCATTGACAACTGTTTCAGTGACAAAACATAAATACTACATCTTCCAGACAAAAAACCCCTCAGTGTTTTATTGTAATCTCCAGATGAGAAAGGAATAGCACAGAACAAAACTGTTATGATGTGAGATCCCACAAGGATGTCCTCAAATATATGATGGACCAGATACATAGGACCATGTGAAGGCAATCTGGTGGGCATTACTGCTCTTTCCCAAGGTTGCTAGGAGCCAGAGACCCTCACTACCCACAACCACGATTTGCAGAGGTTTCACACCAATTCCCTAAATGCAAGGCTGGTGCTGATACGCTGCTTCACACCAGCATGACTGTGTGGCCCACACCAGGCACTGCTGTCAGAGCCTGTTGGGTGGACTGGGTGATGCTGCATGCTCATCCCACATGTAATGGGGAGAGCACGGTGGCACGAGGCATGTTGGGTGTGCAGAGCTGCATGGGGAAGCATGGCCAGGGGTCAGGGAACTGCCAGATGCTCTGCTGGGGCAGGCACTGGGTGCCAATACAAAGCTCTGAATTCACCAGAGCTGACCCTGGGGGAAATAAAATGCCTGACAGTACCAAAGGAGAAACAACACTTAATCCACTCATAAACTACTTCCACAATCTCCTTACAAAACTCAGGACTGGAAACAGTGAGAGAGGGCTACCACTACTAGACTTTGCGTTTTCCTTGAACATAGTGTGGTGGCATGACCCCGGCTGGACAGCAGGTACCCACCAAAAGCTGCTTATCACTCCTTCCTTGGCTGTACAGGAGAGAGAAAATAGAACAAAAGACTTGTGGGTCAGGATAAGGACAGGGAGAGACCACTCATTACTTACTGCCACAGGCAAAACAGACTTGACTTGGGGGAAAATTCATTTATTAAAAATCAAATCACAGGGTAATGAGAAATAAAATCAAATCTTAAAACACCTTCCCCCCAACTCTCCTGTGATGGGTTGTTTTTGTAGGCCTTCCTTAGTAACCAGGGTCAAAATCTAGGAAGTATTCCATCCCATCTCTTTACGTAATCAGGTATAAGCCGAAGGGGGAGGTGTTCTTTTTTCTCTTTTGCTTCTTGTCCTTCACGGGTTAGCTTNTCCAGGCTCAAGGTCATTCCTAAATTCTCTCCCTCCTCTCCTCCAGTGCAAGTAGATGGAGAATAGGGGCTTCAGTCAGTTCATCACAAGTTTCTGCTGCTCCTTCCTTCTCAGGGGGAAGTGGACACCATACTTGAGGTGTGGCCTCACCAATGCCAAGTACAGGGGGCAATCACTATCCTGGTCCTGCTGGCCGCACTATTTCTGATACAAGCCAGGATGCCATTGGCCTTCTTGGCCACCTGGGCACACTGCTGGCTCATCTTCAGCCTGCTGTCAACAAGCAGCCCCAGGTCCTTTTCAACTGCACTGTTTCTGTCCATTCTTCCCCCAGCCTGTAGCACTGTGTGAGGTTGGCATGATCCAAGTGCAGGACCTGGCACTTGACTTATTGAGCACCACGCAATTGGGCTTGGCCCACTGATCCAGTCTGTCCAGATCCCCCTGCAGATCAACACTCCCTCCCAACTTGGTGTCATCCATGAACTTACTGACAGTGCACTGAATCCCCTTATCCAAATCATTGACAAAAATACTAAACAGGACCGGCCCCAGTACTGAGCCCTGAGGAACACCACTGATGACTGGTCGCCAGCTGAATGTAGCACCATTCACCACCACTCTCTGGGCCTGGCCAGCCAGTTTTTAACCCAATGAAGACCAGACCCATCCAAGCCATGGGTAGCCAGTTTCTTCAGGAGAATGCCATAGAAGACAGTATCAAAGGCTTTACTGAAGTCCAATTAAATGATAACCACAGCCTTTCCCTCATCCACNCAACAAGCAGCCCCAGGTCCTTTTCGACTGCACTGTTTCTGTCCATTCTTCCCCCAGCCTGTAGCACTGTGTGAGGTTGGCATGATCCAAGTGCAGGACCTGGCACTTGACTTATTGAGCACCACGCAATTGGGCTTGGCCCACTGATCCAGTCTGTCCAGATCCCCCTGCAGATCAACACTCCCTCCCAACTTGGTGTCATCCATGAACTTACTGACAGTGCACTGAATCCCCTTATCCAAATCATTGACAAAAATACTAAACAGGACCGGCCCCAGTACTGAGCCCTGAGGAACACCACTGATGACTGGTCGCCAGCTGAATGTAGCACCATTCACCACCACTCTCTGGGCCTGGCCAGCCAGTTTTTAACCCAATGAAGACCAGACCCATCCAAGCCATGGGTAGCCAGTTTCTTCAGGAGAATGCCATAGAAGACAGTATCAAAGGCTTTACTGAAGTCCAATTAAATGATAACCACAGCCTTTCCCTCATCCACTAGGTGGGTCACCTTGTCATAGAAGGAACTCAGGTTGGTCAAGCAGAACCTGCCTTTCCTAAACCCTTGCTGGCTGGGCCTGATCCCCATGTTGTCCTGTATGTGATGCATGATGGCACTCAAGATGATCTGCTCCATGGCCTTCCCTGACACTGAGGTCAGGATGACAGGCCTGTAGATGTCTGGAGTAATATCAGCAGTTATCTTTGTGCAGAAATTTAGTTACTTCGCCTTCTATGTCTACTCAACCCTGGATCACAGTAGGTGGGAGGCAGTGAATACTGTTTCCACAATGCTGAAAATGAATGCAGGTCTTGAACGTGACTATTTGGCAGAGAGCTGTTCAAGCTACTGTTAGCCAGTACTTGTGAGCATACACAGAGCACCGATGAAAAGAAAGTAGTTTTTGGAAACTTCCTAATTGGCTTTGTTGGTACAGATAGATTCCTTTCCAGAAATGAAAGGCAGAAGGGTCTTCTACCAGTTTCTGAAGTTCAACAATTTTATTTTAATCATGCATTACCTATACAAAGGCCTTCTTTCCTGATCAAAATTATTTTGGCAAACTGAAGTTGGCAGCCAGAATTAGAAATGCTGACTGAGGAACAGAGGTTACCATAATTCACACATCAGCCAAAACTCTCAGATTGACAATACTCTACAGATTTAATGTGTACATGCTGCAAAATTCAGTTGACCTGAAGGTAATTTGCCTTAGAATCATGGAATATCTCAAGTCGATGACCGTAAGGATCATTGTGTTCAACTTCCTGCTCCTCACAGGACTAACTAAACAAAATGGCTAAAAGCATCATCCAGATGCTCGTTGTACTCCAGCAGCATGGGGGCTGTGACCACTTCCCTGGGGAACCTTCTCCAGTGTCTGACCAGCCTCTCAATGAAGAACCTGTTAGTAATGTCCAATTTGAACTTCTCTGATCATTGTTAAATAACTTTAGAGGCTATTAACAGGAGTAACTAACACAGAGTGGATTTTTCAGATATATTAGCTAGGAAGGGGAAAAAAACCCACATAAATACATTTGTGTTTGCATCAGAAACCCTGTTACAAGATGTTTTCCTGCCCAGTCAGGAAAAAGAACATGTATCACTTACTATCTTCTGACTTTTCTTTAACCACAGACCAACATTTAGCATTTAAATAATTTCAAAAAATATTTTTCAGAAAAAAAACAATGTTCTTTCCTGGACACATTGACAAATACTTGGAATGGCAAGGAATAAATCCAGCTTTCACTGCGATTCCCCTTAGTTCATGTTAGGAGTCTGCACTGTGACACTTGCTTCTAAGCTGACTTCCTAGTCTCTGCCATCAGGGAAAATCCAGCCACTCTTAGACTAAAATGTCTTTGATTTACATTATATGTCTGTCTTAGGAGGAGACGAATCATGTTGCAGAACTCCGCAATGTATCTTCCTCCTTTCATTTAGACAGTGGCTTAGAAGCATTAATTCAGAGAAGTTTGATGTTATGAATCTAACATATGTTTTCAGTGAAGGAACTGTACCATTTCCCAATGCACAGACTACTTCATTAGGTAGTGTGAGAGACTGAAATGTTAAAGGTTAATGGCTCAAACAATCAGCCATTTGCAAAGGCAGCGGGTGCTTTGCTCTAATCCGCCCCAAGGGATCTACTAACAAGACCCTCAGTTACCCTGTCTCAGGGGTGGCTCATAACAACAGGTAGCACCAAAGAATATTTGAAAAGCAGTACCTGGCACATTGTATAAGTAACAGCCAAAATCCTTCTCTTCCATTACAAAGTTATGAGGTTTAATATTATTGCAGTAAAAAAATAAATTGAGCTGTACCCTAATTTTAGATGAAAACAACAGAAATAACTGTGGGCTGCTTCAGAACAAGTTATTCAGTGTAACTGTACATAAGGCCATTAGGAATAATTACATGTTTCTATACCAATACAAGTTTGCAAGTCAAAGGATTACCATATAAAAAGTAATCTATAGGACAGTTCAAGGACACTGCAGACTAAAGCTAGAACACTTTGATGGATATAACACTGTCTATTATTAGGATCTTTTCTTCACTGCAGCAGAAATGTTTGCATGAAAAGAACATCTTCATTCTTTCAAAGTTCATCTGTTTATTTCCTAGTAATGTGCTGAGATGACATAACTAGACTGCTAATTTTAAGAAGAAAAAAAACTGCAAGACACAAATTCTGTTCTGAAGTAGGTACTAGCCTGGCCAGCAAGATTTACTTTTGGTGCAGTCTGAAGAAAATGGCCATTATGTACATTCTCTGAAGGGTTTGGTTTTCAACAATTTTAACAGCAAATAAAGTGGCACAAACTGACACACAGAAGGTTCCCTCTGAACATCAGGAAACACTTTTTTCACTGTGAGGGTGACCAAGCTCTGGCGCAGGTTGCTCATGGAGATTGTGGAGTCTCCATCCTTGGAGATATTCAAAAGCCAACTGGACACAGTCCTGGGCAAACAGCTCTATCTGGCCCTGCATAGGCAGTGGGATTAGACCAAATGACCTCCAGAGATTCCTTCCAACCTCAGTCCTTTTGTGATTCTATTTTTAGAGATTCTAGGAGCTACTCTGTATTCAGATTCTGCTGCTGCGGCTCTAAAAGGCATTTCTTTTTCAGTTTACCAGATATTTCACATTTATGAAAAGTGGGTGCAACATCCATCACTCAAGTTTCAGAAGTTACTTTTCCTCAGTCACACCTATGTTCAGTCAGGATATTAAAAAATTAGAAGATGGGGGAGGAGAGTGTTCTTCTTCCCTGTGTCTTTGAACTACACATGTACAGGCAACTTTGTGCACAAAACAAAGAGAGAAAGAGAACAATAGATAGGGATAGGGGCATTTATTTTTTTGTTTGATTTAATATTGTAAATCCCAGCCCCTCTGAACCTTGTAGCATGATCCCAAAGGGAATAAACAACTGGGGTATATTTTCTTGACAAGACATCAGACTCCAATACATCTCAAAGATATTAGCTCTAAAAGGGCATTATAGTATTTGTGCTTACCAATGAGCTGATTTGAAAAGCAACACTTCTTTTCAGCACTCACCTCTCCAATTAAGGGGGATACAAAGCTGTAATTTTTGGAATAAATTAAGAAGAAACTAAAACTGTTTTCACTATTATGTTGTTGATAATGTAAAGGTATAATTATTCTGTATTCAGAAATAAAATATGTTTGCATCAGATGAGGATGTTGAAATACTTTCTTGTGCATTAGCAAACCAGAAGAAAGTTAAACAAACAGGTATAAACATTTCAAAATCAGCAGATCTAGACACTTTACAGTAGGTACCATTAAATAATTTCCTGAAGAATGCTGCTGTTAATAGGTTCAGTAAATCTTAGCATTCCCAGAAAATTCCAGAAGACAACCTAAATACTATTATTGAAAATACTGAGTACTTGTAGTTAGACTGCTACGACAGTATTGTCACACAAAAAATTATTACAAAAGTTGCAACACAATTAACTGGAAAAAGAATTAAAAGAAAATACTACAAACAGAAGTAATCAATGTGGTTTCTAGGAAGATAAAGCTTGTCAAAGAAATACAGTATTTATTTCTGTATATACTTTTTTGTTCCATAAAGCTGAAATTATGCTATGCAGAGAAAAAACATGACCCTCAGAAATCTGCAAGATTACTTGGCCACTCTGAACAAATAAGCTTTGATAAAAAATCATTATCAAAGAGCTGCTTCCAGTGATGTTATAAAGAACAACATTATTAAAAGCTTTCACTGGTAATTTGGAAATAAATATAAAATCATGGCTGGTGAAGTTTGCAGATGACAATACCTGGTAAGATGATAAAGACTGATAAGAGCATCAATTCCACAGATGAATCTGCATTACTGTGGTGAAACAGCATCTGGCTGAGCTCATTTTAACAAAGACAAATCCCTCCACAGCAAGGAATGAAGATCTAAGCCCAGGAATGGAAAGTATGCTAACATGAGTATTCAATTCAAATTTGGAAATTACTAGGAAAAATTTTATCTACGTATTAAGACAACCAAGTTCTTAACTATACTGAAATCCATATTTTATCCTATGCCCATAGTTTAAGGAGGCCTGTGGAAAACCAATAAAGGTACAAAAAAGAACCACAAAACCTAAATGATGTATTTGAGTGAGAAAGAGCTCAATTTGTTTGGCTTATTCAAAAGGAAACTGAGAAGTGATTTGATTACTGCATGTAAGTATCACCACAAGAAGAAACTGCAGGATATTAAGGACCTCTTTACCCTAGTGGGGAAAGGCATAAAAAGAATCCATGGCTGAAACCTGATGTCAGAAAAAAGTCAAATGAGACAGAAGGCACAACTTTTCACCATGAGAGCAATGAACCATTGCAACAAATAGGGAAAGGGAAGCATTTTCCTTCTTCAAGCCTTCAGACCAGCACTGGACATTTCTCTGAAAGGCATGGATTATCTGGACACAAGTTATGCTTTAGTCAAACAAATTATTGGATTTGTTACAGCTATAACAGGGAGAAATTTGATGGCTTTTAATATATGACAGAGGAGACTAGATGAACTAACACCTTCCCAAAGCTAAACTCTATTAATTGATTTATCAGTTTTTTATGTTGCCATCCATTGCTAGGATATCTGAGCACTTTCATAGTAAATCAATAGCAATAGCAAAATCCCTAATGCATTTCAAGTAGCTTCTGGAACTTGTGCTTTTAGGAGTAAAACTAATTAGGGGAGGATTTTTGAGGAGGGCAGGTCTGTATTTATCCTTCTTGTTATAGACTGTGTATCACTGTGTTTCCTTTGTGCTTATGTACTATTTTGAAGCAGTGAGCTAGTGAGGCACAGCACTGCAAAATGGTTCTGCTTGAGAAACAGTTCAGTTTGTCTCCTCTAACTGCCAAGGTGCCAGTGGGTATCATGACAAAATTGCCTCCAGTCTCCAGTGCTGTTTAGGGTGATGAACACTTGCTTTGCTGCTGACACCAGAAAAAAAAAAAATTTGCATCCTCAGAAAGTCATAATTTAGATAAAATGAAGAGGCTCTGTATAAAAATTACATCTTTTCAGAGACATGATACCACTCTAAGAGAACAAGCACTTTTATATCTAACAGTTACTAAAAATTTATGGTACAAGACTCGATGTTCTTAAAATACACATATTTTGCAAAAAGGTATTAATTCAAACTCTGAAAATCATAAAAATACAGAAGTATTATTGTACAAAAATATAAAACTTTCTCCCGCCGTATTCTTTGACAAATGTCCATTAGCAAATTGACCTTTAATTAATTTAGAGACTACTTGACATCTAGCACATCAAAAATAGTGCAAATTTGCTAGCTTTCATTTTTCTTACAATAGCAGACTGTTAATGCTTTGTTCTTCAAGTTAAATCAATTTTCATTAATTATACCTTATCCTTCTGGCAAAGAAAGATCAAAATAGGCAAAAAAGATTACTGCAAAAATAAGATATAGATCTAGTTTTTGAGCAATATCCTACCATCACTAATTTTTGCTCACTTTGTTCATTATTTTTATGGACCAGTGAAGGACGTCTTCTCAAAACCCTGTTTCAATTGGTTATTTGCAGCTGTTAATTTTTCAGCTGGAACAATTTTACATACTGTGCACACTCTATTGCATTTCACAATCCCTCTAAAACTTTGTTTGGGCCTTTGGAAGTCATAAATCAATTTTCTCTCTTTGTACCTGCACAGAAAGAAGAGTCGATTGAAGATTGCTTTTTCCTCAGAGGTTGTGCAGCACCTTCAGGAACAGGGCAGAGACCAAGCCCCTCCCTGCACACCAGGTGCTCTGGCACTTGTGTTTGCTCATGCTGATCTCCAAAGCCCTGCTGAGCCTGTCTGCCTCAGGCTCTCAGAATGGCTCAGAACACCTCCTTTTAATTGCAATGGCTTCAACAGCCAAGCTTTCTTCCTGGAAGCATGCCTTTAGTAAAAAGCCTTTATCTCTCCAGAAAAATAAAGATGATTAAAATTTTGTAATAGTCTACACAAAGCTGAAAGGGAAACTAAGTTTATTCCCCATGCTCCGGCAAAGAAACACACAGCACTCCTTATGAACTAACTATGTTGGGTCAAAAACATGCTTTGCAGATGCACTCATTCTGTAGCACTGTGGAGAAAGCAGCATGCCTGCTCCAGGGTACCCTTCTGGCTGGAAAAGGTAGAGTTACCTTGGTACAGCCAACAGGTCTGAAGGCACATACCTGGTGGCAGAAGCCATGCTGACTAAGGGGGGGGCATAACAGCCACCGAGATCCAGAAAGATCGTGAGAAGAACACCTACAGTGACACCAACTCCTGGAAAAGACAGGCAGCAAGGACACTGGAGGGGCAGTGGAGAAAGGAGGCAAACCAGGAACAGCAAGCAGAAAAGATGAGCACCCATGAGAGGCAGTAAAACTCCAATACCTCAAGTTTACTCACAAGACCAGTGAAAAATTTCAAACCAAAAGACAAGCATAGTATAAAACACACTTCGGGTAGCAAAACTGGGTTTTTTATTTCCTGATCTTACAACTGTAATCCAAATTTACCTTGAATAACACTATCTACAGCATACAAATGTAAACCAAAACAAAGTAAAACACAGCAGATATTTTTAAAGGAAAAAAAAAATTAGCAATACCAATGACTAGCCAGAGCCACATGAAATTCTTGACAGCAATTTCATGATATCCAACAGGCAAGCAGGGTTTCCTAGGCATCAGCTTCTCAGTGAGACACAGTAGGTCAGCGTTATTAAGGCTAAAACAGCAGCTTTAATTAAATTTAATTTCCTAGTCTTAAATCAGGGGTTAAAACTTATTATACACCTTTCAGTTTTTTGGAAGCCTAAAAAATCATGCCCTAAATACTCATTAATTCAGACTCAAAGATTTGCAGTTTAGGATAACTTCTCCATCTATTTTTGTATTTCAAAGCAGTTCTTATGAACATTACAGACTGATTTAATGTGAATAGGTCTAGTAAAATCTGTGCATAAATGACTGGCAGAATATTAACATTCATAAGACATAGACATAAAAGAAAAAAATGGACCTGTTGTACCCAGATTATAATTCTGAAAATGAGGGCATGATATTAAATGACCCAAAGGAAGAACAGCAGAGAAAGGGACCTCCCAGAATATGAAGGTAGTAGAAAATGCTAATAAATTGCTCATCTCGGTTTAATAATTTAATACAAACTGCATAAAATAGAAAGGCCACTTAGGAAGGCACAAAAAAGCATTTTTAGCTATCAGTATTCAATGCTAGTAAAAGAAAATTGAAGAGAGCATAATCCAGCTGCACTTCTCCAAGCAGTGAGGAAGCCACAAGTAAGCTCCACATTTGCACTTCGTGGCCTTAAGAGAAGTCTGAAGGGCAGGTATGATCCCTAGCAAACAAACCTCACAGTCTCTTTCCTCTCCTTGCAAAATTCTGTTTGGTTTCAAGTGGACATCTATTAAAGCAAACTACCAAAGTTTTGCTTTGCTCTAAAGAGGCAAACAAACCAATAAACTATCTGTGGAAAACAGCACAGAGGGATGGAAGGAGACTTGGAGTGAGAATATTAGTTCTACAGGTATCTTGAAAAGCAGTCATAACACTTAAAGACCACAGGCTTACATTATACGCTTAAAGGCTTCTAACAGACTTACTCTGGAAATATAACATGCCTTTATTTTACAAGTCTGGCACTGTTAAAACAGCAACAAACTATATCACACCTGAGAATCCTGCTTTTGTAGACCTGTTCTAATAAAACAGTGCAAGGAAACCATCCTGTCATCTATGAGTAAGGCCCATGACCAGTGAAAACTTGGTCCTAAATGAGGGTGTTAATGTGCTGTTCTCATCTGGCTTTGACTCATACTCAGAAAGTTGGGTTTTGGTTGCTGATTTTCAAGTGTCATGTGGAATTCTAAAGACAGCAGCTCAGGAACTAACAAGGAAATCCAAATAACTGCATCGTTCTTGCTCCCTTTCTAGCATGACCACTAGAAAATAAATAAAACCAGTATCATCATACAGCAGCAAGTGGGCAGTTATTACTAGTTTCAAAAAGTTTAGACAGGGTGATAGTAAAGATCTACGTTGACAACTTAAGAGTTCCTTTCCTTGAAATTCACAGTAAACAAGGAATTAGTCTTTTAAGAATTATCTGCCCGTCTTTCCACGTAAGGGGCTGGCACAGCAAAAGTCAAATATTTGATGGACAGATAGAATACTATTTGAAAATTGTTAATTATAGTTCAGAAATATGTCATTCTCCAGTTTCTGTTGTGAAAAATTCTGCATTCCTTGGTATCTCATTATTTTAATCCTATGGGTTACAGCTGGAAACTAAAGCAAGGAAATTAAATCAAAGATGGACACCTTAGAGCAGCCTTCTGGTACCTGAAGAGGGCCTACACAAGAGCTGGAGAGGGACTTTGCAAAAAGGCACACAGTGACAGGACAAGGGGGAAGTGGCTTTAATCTGGAAGAGGAAAGGTTTAGATTACATATTAGAAAAAAATTCTTTACTGTGAGGGTGGTGAGGCACTGGAATAGTTGCCCAGAGCAGCTGTGGAACCCCCATTCCTAGAAATGTTCAAGGCCACGTTGGACAGGGCTTTCAACAACCTGATCTAGTAGGAGGTGTCCCTGCACATGGCAGGGTGAGTTGGAATTAGATGAGCTTTAAGGTCCTTTCCAACCCAAGTTATCTATAAGTGGAAACTAGGTCCCTGGTTTGTGCAACTAAGGTGGCACCCAGGCATGGGATAAGCATTTAAAATACATATCTAGAATAACTGATAGTCACTGCTTTGATTAAAGGAACTTGGAACCATACAGATCAAGCAGGCAGACTGCAGCCATGCATCTATCATAAGATAGAACAGAGACATTAAATTCAGGGAAGAATCTACCAGATGATCACTCAGAGAACATAATGACTTTACTAAATGCTCAAAAATTCCTCCTACCTGAACATCATCTCATAGTAATCAGAAGAAAAAATAAAACCCAACCACAGTAGGAATATAGGTCCTCCTTTAATTACACATTTCTGCAAAGAGACCTGTAGTAATACCTCCTGTAATTTTTATAAGCATTCAAGTGAAAGAAGAGCTTTGTGATTACCTTTTAAAAGCAGTGCAGGGAAAAGGAGCAGGGGAGCAGAAAGAATCCCTATAGAAATTTGCCAGCAAATATACAGGAAGATGCACATTCATAAGTTTAAATGAGGACTCTCTAAAGAATTGACTGCAGCTGTTCAGAAAGCAACTGCAAAACTGAAAAGACAACTGAACTTCAACTCAAGAATTTCCAATTACTTGATAGTCCTGCAAGAAGCTCAAAATTTAATAGGCCCACAAAGGCTTAAAAAGGCATTGGAGAACTACAAATCTTAAATTTCATGACAACCTTGGAGGACAAGCTGTTCTTATATATCTCCACTAAATGGTTAGAAGGGAGAGATTTTGAGAACTACCTTAAAATGAGATTTTCTCCTCACTTTTGGAATGGAAAATTCACTATTACCTCTGCAAACATCTTCTGTTTCTAAACCTGAGTAATAATTTTGAGTAGTCTACTAGGACTACAAAGCAACCTGCCTTTCTGTTGAAAATGACGCTGCATTATTTAAGATTTGACAGTTAAATTCAGAAAGCAAATTTAAGTGTTTCTCCGTAGAGTTAAACTCTGATCAAACCACATTTGTCTTTTTTCTAAGGGAACTCAAGGCGTACACACTTGTGTTCAACTTCTTAATTTCTTACTTGCTGGGTTCATGCTTCATCCACTTGGGCAACTTGAACAAAACTTGGCTGTTATTTGTGCAAAACTCTGTAAGAATTTCAGTTATTTTTCTCAAATATACAGAAAAATTACAGCTGGACAGAACCAAACTTCAAAAAAAGAAAGAGAACAGAAGATATTCAAATATATTAGAAACAGAACAGGAAAATACTTAAGGTTCCCTTTGAATAATACAAGTTATGACATCACTTCTGAGTTTCTGTGCACAGAAAAATGCTCAGACTGACAGCAACAGCCACATAAGACAATTCTAAGATCTGTTTCAAAATCCATGGTGATGAGAACTATCTCCACATTCTTACTTCTACTGGCTCTGTTACAAAAGAATCTACTTCCTGCTAATAAAATAAAAGTCATACATTCACATTATAGTTCTCAGCAACATTTTAACACACAAAATTACTGGAGCTGTTCCAAATTCCATTCATTCACAAAGTAGTGAAGTGGGCAGGAAAGCTATGATAATTATCATACTCATATTAGATATCATGGGAGAGAATGTTAAAATAATAACTATTCAAAATTGATAATTTTTTTTAATGGAACAAAGAACCTAAACATTTAAATTATACATGAGTATTCCACTTAATCAATTAAAAAAAATAAATCATACTGTCAATAAATTGATATTGTCAAGCCTGTCTGATAGCTGAAAATCTATACATTTGAAACACAAAACAGACAATGAAAAATAACTTAAGACTTCTAAGAAGTGGAAATATATATGTCTATGCATTTGGAGACACCTTTATAAACCAGGTAGAAAAAATCAGAAGTCTAGTGTTATCCTACATATAAGCTGAAGAAGTAGCTTACCTAATAGTTTCACTTCATTTAATCCACCACAAATACCATCTCAAGCATAAATGTCAGTAAATAAGCAGTGTTTCATTGCTGTTTTTACTCAGAGTGCCCAATAATGCATATACAGATAACACACCTTCAACTCTGCCTCTTACATGTTCTGCTTCCAAACATTCCAAGCAAACCAAGATTATACTCTTCTCCCAACACTAGACTGCAGCTAATTCCTTTTTCATGCTGTGTAGATAGGAAGTATAATTTGGGAGGAGGAAAAGAAAGACAGCTGACTTCTCAATCATCCTGTTAAGGAAAGTGCACAGACAGAAGTGTGGAAAGCCTGTGTGGATGGAGTATATCTGGTATGGACAGAAAGCTGGTACAAATTAAGAAAAATGTTGACAGTTCAGTTTTCCAAACAACATTTTGCCACAAGTTTACAGCTTGATGAAATTTAGCACAAGGCAACTCCATAGTGTTTTAAAACACATTTAGAATAGGAATAAAGAAAATATTTTTTCCGTCTAAATCTCTTTTTTTAAGTTTTCTAAATTTAAATCAAAAGCTTACCAAAACCAATTCAAACTGGCATTAAAGGTCACTTTTAGTCTAAATTTTGGTCAAACTACCAATAACTGGAAACACATTTTCATAAGGCTTATACAGCCTTAGAAGTTGTCAGTGGTACAAGCACCATATGCGAGGATATTTTGGTCTCATTAAGGGTCAGTTGGTTTTTCATATTGTCTACAACTGGTACAGAATTTCATCCAAATAAGACCACACACCTTCAAATAGATCTCTTTACCACAAGACTTTGATCCCTTTAAATAGAGACAAAGTAATGGTACTATGACATAGAGGTAAATCAAGCATGAGGAAGACAGATTTATCTGAATTTAACCTGAATATGTATTTCTTGATGTTTACATTTTTCTATCAAACTTTGCACTTCTTATTCGTATTAAAGAACTTTTAAATAAATAAAACATTAAAATGGGATTTCTAAAGTTTTGTCAAGTAACTTTGTAATTTGTCAAGTCCTATTTTGTTAGTTACTTACTACGTTTGCAGAAAAAGCAATATTTCTAAAACTAGACAGCAATAAGGATTCTCACGCTAGATGTACACTCCTACACTTATAAGCATCTAACTTACAAATCAGGTGTTGAAATGTTTGGGAGCATAACTGGTTTCTATCACATTACTTAGATTTCCAGTCTTTTCACTGCTTCCAAATGTTTCCTCTGTAAGTCAGATTTGGTTTTTTTCTTTTTAAAGGTAGGTAATTTTTCTAAATTTAAGACATAGCGATTAGAGAACTAAAAATTTATCCGAAACAAACAAATCCTCCAGAGAATTACTTAATGGAAGCTACTTACTTTTTTTCTAAATTTCCTAAAGTGTTTATCAGTGTTACCTGGAAATGGATAGTTGAGGTGAGCAGTTTACATTTACATTAATGAAAATTACTCAAAACCTATGGGATCAGGCAGTATATTCTGCTATTTGTAATATGCTAAGTAAATATTTATAGAAATAAGCACAAAGTAAGAATTTTTAGCCTATGATAAGCATCAGTATTAACTTTTCATTCCACTCCCCCCACAAAAACTGAAATTTAAGTGGAAAGATTGGTGCTAATGTTCATGCTCTGCTTTTTTTCTAAAATATTTCATTAGGTTTTAGCAGTATCTTCACATATCTACAGCATATTAAAATAAGATCAAAACTAAAAGTTTCTGCAAAGACAAAAAAGTCAAAGTATTTTTTTTATACACAAACACACAGTACAAGTAAAAAAGAAAGCGGAAGACAAATTGATATAAAAATCAGTATTTATGTAAAAAAATAATGAACTGCATATTGTAAAATCAGTCAGTAACAGTATTCACCTTCACACAGACTTCTACATTTTCAGGCTTTAAAAGGTTACACAGCAAGGAAAAGACACCTACATGCAAGGCAGACTGCTTCCTAGTTTCCATCCCAGAAATTTACACCCTGAGCCCGCAGGATGATTAGAAGCAGAATATAAACTCTGCTTACAGTGCAGTGTGGTTTTGTACTGCTAAAGCATTTATGCAGCTCACATGAAGCTGGAAGCCAGAGCCAGCCTACCTTTGACATGGAAACAACCACAAAAATTAAGCTTCTAAAATCGGGTTGGGATGAAGGTGCAAGTCAGCGAGTGGATCCTCTATGTTCAACACAGGAACTTTTCTGGAATCCAAAAATCTCACTTTATGAAGACTTCATCTCATTTAGACAAGTTATCTAAGTCCAAATATAATTTACAAATACATTTTATACCATGCAAGTTTAAATATTTTACTGTAACACTAAAATTCAGCCTTTTTCTTCATGTTTTTCTCTGGAAAAAAAGTTCGTATTACATAAACAAAACTTCTTCTTTCACTAAGATAATTGAAGAAAGCCTAATCCTTACCTGTTACAAATACTATCACCCTACTGACAGTAATGCATTCACATAGTTGATGATCTGCTCCAAAACTATTTTAAAGCCATGTTATTAAAAAAATATATAGTAACAGGATATATTCTCTAGAAAACCCATCTACTACACAGTCTGATGAAGCATCAGAACTCTTACCACAGTTCTTCACTTTTAGGTCCTACATACTCTATAAAAATCATTAGGTAATAATTCCTAGTATGGAAATACAACAGCAACAGCTTTCCACTGTTGGGGTTTTCTTCTGCTTCCAAAATGCCCTATTAAAGCTGCAAAACCATGAAATTTTTAAAAAGTATCATAAGCAACTTCAAACTGAATTTTTACTTAAAATACCCTCAACTCTGCTCTACCTTTTAGAGTTTATGGCTCTACAATGTTCAAACAAATGCTTTTTAATATGAAGTCTTCATATTTACCAATGGAGAAAACTAGTATCACATACTAGTTCTTTTCTCAGACAATCATATTTATAGTGTGCAGTTTACATCTGAGACAAACAAAACAAGATTGTCAAAACAGTACTTCAACGTGTCAGAGATGAACATAGAAAGGCACATACAGATTGTCAATGATTACAACACATTTCTTTGAAAAGAGTATTTTCTGCGCTTGTAAACAACTTGGTTTACATAAAGGTTCATACCTTTAAAGTGAGGTTAGTGCTGCTGACTCAGTTATTGCTACATTCACAGTTTAACAGAATTTTAGACAATATATGAGGTACACTCCCAAACAGAGCCATCTTCATTTCTTCCTTGTTCATTTGATCATTAGATAACTGAATTATGCAGACTAAAACTACTGACCATAGAAGCCAGTAACAACCAAATCATCAGATCCAAAATAAACAATAGCAGTGATTAAACATCAAGAGCAAAAAGTCACCTTTGCAGAAAAGTTCCTGTTCTTCATTACATGAATATTTTCTTCATTTTTATGTATGCTAGTAAACTTTTGTCTGAGCACATTGAAGAGCCCATTCAAGCTGTATTAGAATTCTTGCAGCTTTTGACCAGTATGTTACTTCAGTCTATTGATGTAACAGCTAGAAGTCAAAAGTCACCTGCCCTTTGATCTTCTGGCATACAAGTCTCTTATGCTTTTTGATAGCTGCTTTATGAATACTTTGTAAACTCTTCCACAGTATGTATGCATGGTTTTCTGTAATTCCAGTTCTAGGGGCTGCAACAATGAATGAAGCAGATCATCTCCAAATGAATACTGCAAAGAAGAAAAGAAAATTTAAGGTCAATGGCATTATTCAGAGGTATTAGCTTTATAAAAATGCTTCTGAGCATTATATTTGCTTTCTATAAGTTTATTAGAGGTTTTCAAGAACTTTGAGTGCTTCTGAATGCAATAACTGAAAAACACCTCCAAATTGCAGAAATATTCTCTAATGCTTTCAATAAGCATAACGTGAAAGATATTTTTTTTAATGTAAGCAAATGAATGTAGCCAGGAAAGTAGAAAATTTTAAATTATTAAAACAAAAATTTACAGATCTAAAATTACTTCTGTTTATTTTTCTTGCTGTATGGTAACTTTCTCAAATGGCATATAACCTTTAAGTAGTATAATTCTTATCAAATTATAATGAAAAAGCAATATGAAGAGTGGTACGACTGAAGTTTCATTAAACTGAATGATGGTCAAACACATACTATGTTTAACATAGGCATTAAATAAAGTTGTCATTAATTCAACAGTGCTATACTTTTATAAACAAATAATAATTTAAAACAGCATTTTGAAGTAACATAATTTTGTTCATCTTATTACCATTGAATCATCAGTGCTTTACATACTTTCTCTGATATGTCCATATACCAAATGGGATCATAAATAACAGGAAATAATTTTTTCTTCTATTTTTGACAATACTCAAAGAAAACAAAGAAACCATATTTTTATGGAATACAATCACTTCCCCTGCAATGTATTCTCAGACCCCCAAAAGTACTTTTCTTCATTTTTATATCTATATGACAACATGTAATAAAGCAACATTAAAATATACTATTGATTTTTGTAGGTTATACACACACAGTGGCCTGCTACATTAAAATGTGCATCAGTGCTAAATTTTACAGCTCTTCAGTGAGTATACTGATGTAGTGATAAATAGTTTATTAGATGACTTATTTGCAGAATGAAAAGAAGTCACTGCGCTTAGTATTTAAAGGAACAGCAACATATTAATATTAATACACTGAATCTCTAGAAAAGGTCAAAAGACAGTATATACAAATTTTTTTTAAATCCAAATCTGGATACAAGTAAGTATTAAATATTGAGGTAAATACACACAAACTTTGGGATTACAGAGTTTTTCCTGCATTTTAAAATCTTCAGAAAAATAAAGCTTCTAGTGATGCCTTGTTCAGACTGCAGAAGAGGAGACTGAGGGGAGACCTCGTTGCAGTTACAACTTCCTCATGAGGGGAAGAGGAGGGGCAGACACTGATCTCTTCTCTGTGATGGCCAGTGACAGGACCCAAGGGAATGGTCTGAAGCTGTGTCAGGGGGAGCTAAGGTTGGATATTACAAAAAGCTTCTTCACCCAGAGGGTGGTTGGGCACTGGAACAGGCTCCCCAAGGAAGTGGTCACAGCACCAAGCCTGACAGAGTTCAAGAAGCATTTGGACAATACTCTCAGGCACAGAGTGTGACTGTTGGGGCTGCCTGTGCAGGGCCAGGAGTTGGACTCAGTGATCCTTGTGGGTTCCTTCCAGTTCAGATATTCTATGATCTCCAAATGCTCATGTAAAAAGTTAAGTAGATGATGTATTAAATGATTGAGAATACAGGCTTTTAAACAAACATTGACAACTACATGCAATGTTTTAGAATCCTAACCTAGACGTAAGTATACACTATGTTTCCAAAGATGCTCATGACAACAGGAATATACTGGAACTCTATCCAAACAATAAAGGAGAAACCAGTAAAACACTTAATGTTATTTAAAAGTGAAAAAAATTACTGTTGCAATCAAGGTGAGTATCAAGCGAAATACATGCAGAACTATAGCTAAAAATATTTTAAAAGATAACAAGTACAATGCTGAAAACACTTACATTTTTTATTGCTTCATAGACAGCCCTAAAAGTTGGTTGTTTATCATCATGGTAAACACCTCTGTTTCCATGAAGAATAAATATACCTTCTTCTTCAGCTGCCTTACAATTGCTCCCATAGATGCAGTGATCAGGCCGATAATTCCATTGGCATGGAAAGACATAAAGACTTTCTGTGTGGAAAAAGGAGAGCTCTGGGTTAAGTATCAAAATTATTCCAGGAAATATACTAATCTTCTCTTTTTTCTTAAGACTGCTTCATAGATTTCTGTACAGTTGTTTTGAAATCTAACGGTTAAATACACTGTAACAAGCTCCAGTGCTGTGTCTCAATGTAAACTCTCAAAGTAAAGGCATTCAGAGAACAAAAGGAGCAAATAGTCCCTTGAATGCTTTCACCAAAAAGTCTGATAGAAGAGTATTTTCCTGGATTTTTGAACATCGTGGAAAAGATCGAGTTTGTGGTGTTAAATTTAAAATCAAGGTGGATTTACCTGGATTGTGAAAAAACATAATGTTTAATAGATCCTGATCACCCCATGTTATGTTCAACTTGTATTTCTTCAATAGTGGCATAAGAATTTCTCCCCACTGTAACCGGACTGGTGTCATATCGTTCTATGAAGCAAAAAAAGCAAAACAACACACATTCAGGAAAACTATACCTATAAGGAAGGAAGTGCCTTATACAATTGCAGTAATTTTCATTTACAAAGTTACAAATCTCAAATGTATAGATGATTTCTTCCTTTTAATCCAATAAGCCTAAGGAAAATAGTTATAGACACTTCCAATATGCTTTATATCTTAATTATTAACCAAGAAGGAAAATTAGATGCATCTCCTACTTCTATTTAACTGCCACATTAGAATTTTGTCCTCAGGACTCTCCTCAAACATCTTAAGCTAAGAGTTCCAAGAAACAGCAAGGGGGTTTTTTTTGTATAGCAGTAGGATCTAACACTTAAACTACATTTAAGTGATGCAGGAAATGCAGGAAGTAAATGAGGAACATTTAAATATCCACACTTTATGAATTTCTCTCTTTATCACAGAGTGATAATATACACAGGTTCTAACATTAACTTCAAAAATTCAAACTAATTCTATGTAAAATTAATTCTTAAATAATTTCAAACATACAGATAAAAAATACAGGCTACAAAGTAGTGTACAAAGACACACAGCTTCTTCAAAGGTTTTCAAAAGAATTTTCATTGAGTTGAACTAATTTTTTTTTAGCCACTGAATTTGAACTTCCACAGCAAAGGCACAACTTTTCACTAACAAAAGTCAGTAAGACACTAAACCCACAGCTGTTACTAAATTTCAAAATTCTTGATTCAGCAGCATCATTTCAAACAAAAAGGAGGAGTTCTTGTAAGGTTCTGGTTGAAGAGATGCTACTTGGGCTAAACTGGCCTACAGTTTACTCCTTTGACCATATTACCAATGAGAGTTTAACTGGTTACATATTCCAAAGCCAATTTCTTATCTTTACACCACCTTTAAGCTCAACTACAACAGAAAAAGAACAAGGCTGCTCACTCTGTACCTTGTACTTCAGTTGTGAGGTGAGGGTGGAATAACACAAAGTCCCAAAGAGAGAAAATGCCTAACAAGTACAGTACTGTACTCTTGAGTCTTTTGAAAAAGTTGTGAGGAAAAAAATATTAAATTGGAACTTCGGTATAGTTTGGGATTTGCATACAGGAACATCATGTTAAGAGACAGATTACTAGGAGCAAAATACTTAGTTTTAGAATTACAGTATCAAAGACTTTCTTGTCTGAGCTTTACACTGACAAACTAGAAAGTGAAAATTAGCAGTTCAGTTTTTATTCTTTCCTCAAATCATTTCAGCCATCAAATATGAAGGGCTTTCAGAACTGTAGACTAAAACAAGAAATACTATCAGATTTCAGACTGAGAATTAATACAAAAAGAGATCTATAGCTTATATTATGTAAAAAGCCAAACAGAATATTACAGTCTCTTCTGTCCTAAAAAATTTATGACTATGATTGCCTGCAAGTATTTGATGAGAGCAGGCATAAGAAATGCACAAGAGAATTCTTCTCTAGTTAGAATTATCATTAAACTCAGTGCAATGTGATTAAATGAAATAAAACACAAGGTTAACACCAAGCTAAAACCTTCCAAAAAGCAAATAAATTGGGCTGAATGACAGTGGGTAAAGATTACTCCCTCACCTGAACTTTGCCATTCATAGAATATTGACCAAAAGCTCACATTTAGACACAATGCGAAGAATTAAAAACAGAATTAAATTAGCTCGCTCATACCGGGATATAATGGTAAGAGAACATACAGTAGCAAATAAAGTTTTAGACCAATGCATAGAAATATAACTTTAAATTGTTAAAGTCATTATTATCATTTTCATTTCACTTGCAGAGTTTTAATAGCAGTGAAATCCAGAGTATATCGCAAGAAGATGCAAAGCAGGTAACAGCATATATCACATAGCCAAATGTCTAGAAGCAATACTACTTGACAAATAGTGCTGTCAGGTTTAAGTACTGGAAATTGTAATATTTCAATAACCTTTGCATAAATAAAAGAGAGCTATACATTAATTTATTAACAGTGATGTATAATGACACCAGCATGGGAGTCACAGAGCAAGAGAAACTACTGGAATAGTCATATGTTCTTCTTCTTTAAAATATTCTATTGTAACTTATGGTGAGGTCAAATAGCTTGAGAAGTAGAATGTTGACAGAACTGCTTTTCACAAGTTAGTTGAGTAAATATGAGAAACAACTCTATGATAATTTCCAGAATATAACCCTTGTGTCCAATATTCAACAACATGCAAAGAATGTTCAAGAGATTTAAGAAAAAAACCCCACAACAATAGTGAGCATTTCTGTGATTCCATCAAACTGATACAGATAGGCTCTTACGAGCTCTCAAAAGTCTAGTTTTATTTGAGCAGTAGAAGCTGTGTAAGAGCAAACTATAAGGTATTTTCCTACATTTTGAGGGTTTTTCTGTTTATTTGTTTAGATGTTGTGCTTTAAATAGTTTGGTCACTACTCATTTCTGTACCAGAAAACGTCTGTGTGGCCAAGGCTGAAGTCAGACTTACAAGAGCTGTCACATTTAGCCTTACATTACCTTTCTCTTAATTCTAGTATGAAAATATAAAACTGAGGAAAAATTCTCAAATCATACAGCGATATCTAAACCAGTTGCAGTTGTGTCCCACAGTTGACCAACTTAAGAGTTAGCCCACTTCCTTCTGGTTACATGACTCTATCTTGCTCTTGCACTGGCAGTGTAGTGCTAACACTTACTGGATGTTTTTGCAAGCTGATTAATTTCCATAACCCAGCAGAAGGATTTCTTTTTTCTACTGTTACTAAATGGAATTGATCATAGAAAGGACCAACAAACACCAGAGGTTAGGACAAGGTAAGTAAGAAAAGCAGGAAAAAGCTGGCAAGAGTTAGGAACCTTCCTGTTAGAAGCAATTAGTTTTTGTATAGGGTCACTATATTTCTTGGAACTACAGCCCTAAGCAACACTGAATGGTAAAAAGAAGAGTTTATAATGGTTTAAGCCATAGAAGCTCTCTGAACTTTTGATTTTTTTTTTTTCTAAAGCATACCCATGAATCTCTACTTTGCACATTCTCTGTGGACTTAATTTGTTAGGAGCTTGTTTGATGTTCTAAGAACTTGTTCTTTCCCATGACTGCCTGGATCCAGGCATCACAACAACTAACTTTCTTAACAAATGTGATAAAAGTCATTGTGCTCTATTCCCATTGCCTCACTCCTCTAAGACTTTTTGCTCAAACACCATATCTGTGATATTTTCTACATCTCTTCCAGTTTAAAAAGATATCTTCGTCTATCTGTATACAAATACAAAACAAATCACCTACTATTATCTCTTCCATATCCTAAATACTCTCGCACATTTTATGTTCCCATTTTATAACTGCTCCTTAGCAATGACAACATGCAGGCACTAACCATCAGGAGCTCCATTACAGAATTCTAGTCTCATGCCCTGTTATTCAGTGTTTAACAACCACACTACATTCTGCAACACATATGTGCATGCATATGTATCAGAGAATATGCTGAGTTGAAAGGGACCCAGAGGGATCATTGAGTGCAACTCCTGGCCCTGCACAGGACCAACCCCAAGAATCACACCATGTGCCCGAGAGTATTGTCCAAATACATGCACACACATGTGTGCACACAGAGCATATATTTGTGCTGAATAAACACACAGACTCAAGACACACAAGACAAGTAACAGGAGTAATGACCTCTGTGAGGCACCACAGATAGCCAAGTAGCTAGGATGGTTGTCTAAAATGACCAGACCTGACAGTCCTGAGAAGATTGAGGCTTTAATAAATAAGTGGATAAAAGATGACTTAATCCTGGAGCAATACATGGAACTACAGGTTTATTGCTGCCCAGACAAACACTATAACCATTAGCTCAAGTCTCTGGTTCTGCTTTTTATTTATCCATCTTCTGGCTCCTCCTGACTCTTACAAATCAATGTGACAACAGAAGAAAGATGCTTAGAGGCCTCAAGCAGCTCGGTCTGTAATTTTGGGCTGAAAAAAACTACAATAGACAAAGAACCTGCAGTTTTAAATCCATAGCATTGGAGGAATACCCTGATTCAAAACTTCCACTGTTTGGATAAATGCTTTAGCCACTACAATGTCATACAGAAAGGTCTACAGGCAGCTTTTTAAAGATAAAAAAATTCCCAGAACTTATAAACTCCTCGAAGAACTTGTTGAGCCTCCTGAATGAATATAAACAAATTCAGAGCTTTCTATAAAACAGTGAAGCATTGTCTAGTTCTACTATATTTGACTGAAATAGTTAATGGGACACAACATGAAACAGTTACCTGTAAAGTCCAAAAGCATCTGCAGTGTTGTTGGCAAGGGGTAATAGGATAGCTCCTACCTCTGGATTTAGGACAGACCCTACCCCTACCCTCTCTCTTCCCAAGGTTTGAGATTAGTAGCTCCTTTGCTGTGACAAGGAAAGTTATACACTCTCAGGCCTACTGTGTATAGACTCAACCACACTAAATCTTTTTCAAAGTTTTGCTGTGAGGTTTGCAATTTTTCCTGTTGACCAATCCTCCTTTTATTAAGGCATTCAAGGAACC
Source organism: Scytalopus superciliaris (assembly GCA_013400415.1). Classification (NCBI taxonomy): domain Eukaryota; kingdom Metazoa; phylum Chordata; class Aves; order Passeriformes; family Rhinocryptidae; genus Scytalopus; species Scytalopus superciliaris. Next base: position 33,304 of record VXBX01002809.1, read on the forward strand.
TGAAAATGAAAATAGTCTCTGCAAGTCTCCATGGATGGTAGAGTTTTCGTAATACAGTTTGTGCATCTTAGGGCCCTGTGATGCTCTGCAAGCTTGTGGGACCATGCTCTAGGTACTATGGGAGACTAAACTGAATTGCTCCCCTGCTGAGTGCTCTCTAAAGATCTCAATAATCAATATTGTATAACAACCTCATTTCTCCTTAGTCATTACTCAGGCTGCACTATCTTGCTATGATACAGGAGGAGAATGATCAAGCACTACCACTCCTAAATTTCAGGTAACCTAGTAGGCTCTCTGATTAGATGTTCCCAAGCTGTTCTGGCTGGACTGACCATGTCACAACAAGCCTGTTACTAGAGGACACTTTTCCAGTGTGTCCAATAGGTAGAACGACTAAGGTGGCAGCATGGGTTAGAAATCACCAGGTTATCTCCTGTCAGAGAGAACTCTGAACATTTCAACACCATAAAGTCTCACTGGTAAGTATGTTGGTCACTGGCAATAAGGTCTAGTGCAGAGTCTAGTCTAGAGTCTTTAAAGCTTGAGTAAACATTACAATTGCTAGAAATATACAGAGAAAGAGGCAAAACATCTGGATTCTCAGCTAGATTTGTTATACAAGGACTGAAAGATACTGGGCAAGGTTTTAAATAAAGAGGGGTATCCTAAGAGCACGTATCAAAATGCTTCAGTTGAAACAGAAAATCTATGTATGTCAAAACAACATGCATGCAAACATTATATCTGTGTTTCTTGTTCAAGACAATCGGTCAGACTCCATGAAAGGTGTATAGGATAATGAAAGCAGGAATGGCGAGGGATGAGGGGAAAGTATAGTAATGGAAAGAAAAGGATTAAATTCATGCAAGAAATGAGTTCTCAGCAACCCAACACCAAAGAAACAAACCATCTTCCAAAAATCAGGTATAGAGAACACAAGATCTATACAGAACACACCATCTTATTTTATTTCCTTTTTACTTTTTACAATCAAGCAAGAATGAAAGAATATTTCTTTATGTGCATCACTCGCCTTAAATGTTTGAAGAACAGCCACAGTGCACACACAGAAGCATTCCTGGACAAGTATGAAGTTCAGAAGACATGCGAAAGCAAGGGACAGAAATATATATGCATCAAGTGGAAGTGGAAGTCTAAGTTTGAAGTGACAGTAAAGCTCTAAGAAGGATGCAAAACAATTATGACTATTATGGACAAAAAATTATGTATTTCTAACATTTAGAACAACTGAAATGGAGCATGGAAATGGGTTAATTGCCTTTTTATTATTTTAGTTAACTAAATCCATCAAAAAGGGCTTTGAATCATGTGTTTTGCTATCAGGAAGCTTTGCTTTGTTTCTGCCTCCCTTTCTCAAGGGCCTTTTCATAACTCTGAATACTTAGTGTAGCTGCACAGCACTGGGTAGCTAACTCCAGTATCAGTTCCTTGCCCTTAATTGTATGATTGCTTAGTCTCCAACTCATCAAGCAGACTTGCTTAATACAGTACATACTAAACAATATGAGAAAGAGCATTCAGTTGAGTGCTTTCAGAAAATTCAAGAATTTTTTTTGTTCCAATTCCCCCCTACTCGTTATGCCACACAATCTTCCTCACTACAGAAAGATGTTCAGTGGCCCACTTAGCCATCATGTTAGGTATACTGCAGTTTGCCAGCAAGATCATAAGAGAAGCATATGGATTTATGCCTTGCCTTACAATGAGGTCTTAGATACCCCCATAATAAAGAGCAATTATAAAACATTCACTTCCTCCAACACTGGTTTTGGTTTAGCAATCTGACAGGTTTCATTGCATAATAAATATACATGGCAAAACCAGGAATATGTAGCAGACATTTTCAGGACTTGGAAAATATTCCAGCCCTCTAGAACCAAGGGAAAGTGGCAATATTCTATTTTGAATTTCAAAATACTCATGACTTATTTAACCTACTTAAATCTGTATATATAGACTTAAATTTGAAGAAAACACTGGGTTTAGGTGTTAAGGAGAAAGGATTTCATATTGTCCTCTAGAAAACTAGTTAATTTCATTGACAATTTTAGTATCCTAAATAATCTGCATACTTTCAAAAATTTTAACTCAAATTTTAGTAAAAACACAAGGTTTCCAATAAATTGATAATCCAAGTTGTCCTGAGAAGTCCAACCAGAATTCTGGCATGGTATGAATAAAAGACCAACCTTATCTTAGTGTTTGCCACTCTAAAAATAATGCACTGCACACAAGTGCATTGTCAGATGTCAAGATACATGTAGTTTTCAGTCCCATGTTTTTCTCATTACACTTTTCAGTATTTTCATTTCTACATATGCTATAATCAGTAAAACAAACAAATAAAGTAGACAATGCAACATTCCACTGATGATATATACAGTTTTCTTCTTCAAGAAACTATAGCTATACACTATAGCTATGTTAACTTCCTACTTTAAACTACAACTGAGCTAATTCATTCTCCATTTTTCCTAAATTCTCTGAATTTCCCTAACAAAAATACATAGAGGAAATTTTGAGATGAAAGTTGTTTATTAAATTGGAAATGGGAGAGAAATAATGTCTACTGGAAATTTCTACTGCCCATTTCATGATGCACTTCCAAAAGTTTTTGACTGCATTATTATTTTTCCCTAACCAAACCTCTCTCTTAAATAGATGTACTCTTCCCCCCAGCACAATCACACAGCACTGCTCTTGTATTTGTGTTTCAAGTATGTAAGAAAAAACTTCCCATCTGAGAGGCAATGACCATTTCTACTGCCGCATGCACTGCTTTCATGCATGCAGTAGTAAACACTTTCATGACAAACTTAACTGTCTACAAAACCTCTGACTTCAAAATAAGTAAAAAGATACTTAGGATGTTAATCACCTAGTTTAAAAAGTAAAAGATCAAAATTTGGAAGCCTTCATTTTAAACCACTCACTAAATGTTTTAGCACCACCTCCTGGTCATACAACTACACACATGTTAAAGTTTACATAAACCTTTTTCTGGAATACCTATAGTGAATTAAAAATGCTGGCATATCTACTGGCAAATGTAATTTACAGCAAACTGTATCAAGTCAAAATCTCTCAGAACTAAGAAAAATTAAAACAATCAAACACACTCAAAATTAAACAACTCCACATCTTACAGTGAATGACATTTAAAAAATAGCTAGATACTATTTTAAACACAATGTACTTTGAGAAGATTATTACAATCATAGGAAAAAGATTTTGAAAAATACACATGAATTTGAAACAGGATTAGAATTAAAAGACATAAGTCCACAGAAAATGCAATAAGGGCAAAATACTTACCTTGAAATATTTTCTTCTGATACGTGTCATATTCATTAACATAACTCCAGAATTAACTCCAGTTACTCCATAATAGGGATGTCTAGCAAAGCGATTATACCACCCAATACGAGGCTCTTCATGTTCTGGTGCCATTGCAGCAATTTGTGTGGAGTTGAACTTTCCCAGAAAAGACCAAATATCATCAACAGGCCTCAAAAACAGGATATCAGTATCAACATACAGTAGCGAATCCACATTTTTGAGGATTAACTGTGAAGGAAAGAAATTTAAAACCAAACTTTTGAGTTTTATTGAATTTCTCTTCATAAAACAGAAGTTGTTGCCATTACACAATAAAGTTTAGCACATTTTCATCATACGCAAATAAATTCATTTTAGGCTGACAGTTTGCAGTCAATAAAGTTTTCATCACTCCTTGCATTTTAAAGAATTTTTTATAGAGGGAAACAGAGGTTTTATACACAACAGTAATGCAAAGGCACTGAGTCTACATTTTATACATCGGGACTCCTCAGGAGCAGGTCTGCAGGCCAGGTAAAACGTTACTCTAACAGGAGCTCCTACCTCGCTCCTGTTCCCTTGCTTTCCTATGCAGCTAATGAAACAAGGGAGGGATGTAAAAGCCCCAGAAGGGACAGTGTTTGGGAGATAGCTGCCACTGCTTTAATTTACCAAGCACAAAGGATGATTTCTGAAGTGTCTTAGATGAGCAAAGAAAAGGCTGAACAAAACACTGGCAACAACAGCCCATTTTTTTGTTTCATTTTCTCTAACATTTCTCAGACCCGAGCATGCAGGAAACTTTCCAACTAAATGAGGAGATGAGGTGTGATAAATCCTTCTTACCTCTGAGAGGATGACATGACCTATACCTCTCTCTGAGGACACTGTGCCATAATGCAGCAAGTGAGAAAAGGACTTTTATTCCATAGGGTATTAGTGCCACAGAAGAAGGTTAAATTCAGAGGATTTTTTTTAGGATGTCATAAAAGTAACTTTCAGAAGTAGTAGTAGTAGTCCTTCATTTTAAACCAAGCAGATACCAGAATAACAAGGACAGCTTGATCCTTCATAAACAGACTTCTGGATTGTCCTATTACAGAGTAACTTACTGGCAAAAATAGTCTTTGTGAAGCACATGGTTTAAACAGTTTCTTCCATTCTGCTGCACTCTCAGTTGGAAATGTTATTGGATATAATGTGTAATTAACTTTTCCTTCATAGGGGAATTCATCAAGCTATGTGAAAAGAAGAAATCACAGAAATTACTTCAGTTCAATTCTATTACAAAAAAATAAACCAATCCCCCATTCAAGCTGATAATTGAACACAACTGTAACACCTCTCTTCCATAACAGAAATGCTTCTTGAACTACAAGAATCTGTCAGCTAATCAAAATACTCAGACAAAAAGTGGCACCTGCAGGCCACTGTGAAGAAAACACATCATATCAGATCATATGCAAAAAGAAAGTAAAATAAGCTAGTGCTTACAAAAGTAAGTACATTAAATAAAACTCTTCCCCTCAACTAGTTTCCACAGGAGAAATAATAACAAAGTCTTTCGAAATTTAAAATAACTTACTCCATTTTTGCCACAATTAATGTTTGCATAACATTAGTCTATTATACATTAACATGTGTAACATACTAATGTCACAGTTAATAAGACATTTAAGCACAAAAATAGTAAACCCTTCCGTAGTTACACCCTAGTCATCTTCTGAAACTTCTACTACAGTCATAATGTTATATTCATTAACTGCAATCTACTAAAATTAGACATAACCGCATCTACCATTTTCAGAAGCTGGTGTTTCACTGCCTAAACAATGTAAGGCTGACTCATGCTGTAAGCACAGGGACAAAAAAGGACAGATCTATAATTTCTTTCTTGCAAAGCCAACTTTAAATAAGCTCACACAAGATAACTAGTTTGCATTCAGAATATCAGAAAATTGTATTTAACAGATTTAATGTAACAAATCAGGAAGTTTTGGTCTGTGTCTAGGAGGTACTTTGATATCAGCAACTGGCATTCTTCTACAGGAAAAAAAATTTTAAGTTCCCCATCCAATGTTATGAATGCCTTATACCTTTTTTTTACACCCCCACTTTACTGGCACAAACAACTTATCAAACAACTACTATCCGAGCAGAGAAATTGCTATGTATTACTCAAATTGTGCTAAAAATTGATTGAATATATTTTTTCAATACTTACTATGTCTTTGAAACTCTCATGTAATTGATCCTCAGCAAAAATATGAAAGTGGAGAGGTCTGATGCTGAAAATAATGGCTGATCTCAACATAGTAACAGTCTCCTCCAGTCTTTCACCACAGGCCACCACTGCTAGATGCATTTTCTCAGAAGGATGTGTTTTCATGTAATCATATCTGATAAAAAATATTTTTTCATTTGACATTATTTCTAGCACAAGCTTAAAGAAAAGCTCTACTATTTGCTGCAGGAAGTAACTTAACAAAATACCCTTTGTCTTACTTAAACCAGCAAAATATAACTCAAACAGAAAATGCAAACTACAGCATTACACCTCGTATGTATGTTTACATTTAACCTGAATCATTCTCATATTATTTCTCACTATCCCAGCCTATATGGGAAAAAAATCAAGCATAAAAGCTACACCAACATTTACTTTCTTAACAACCTTACTATCCATTAATAACAAGGAATTTCATCAAAACAGGTATTTTAAAAGAAAGATTACACGAAGTTACATTGAAATGTGAAAGGCTGACAGTATATTAAATCTATACATGAGTTAATTTTTTTCCCTTTCCCTGGACTAAGTACAGACATAGGTAAAAATTAAAAAATACAGCAGCTTTAAACTCAACAACAAAAGTGAGATAATCCCTCCTTTCAAGAAGTTCTGTTAAGAACATTTTTGACTGATCTAGGCATTTCATCCATTTTCTGCTCCATTAAGTCCTTTTTTGTCAAACTCATGGTTCAGCGCTTTTCTGAAGCACTGATTAAGCACTGAGAGTTTTCTCCTATCCTTCCATCTTGCAGGAGTACAACCTGGGTTGGAAGAGGCAGGAAACCAGTAGCTCAGCTGGACTTGTGGGATGCCCTGGTGCTCTCAGTGGTTCTGGAACATCCCTCAGGTACACTGACCACATGCATTGTCCATGTCCTCGATGCTACATTTTAAAGTTTCAAGTTATTTCATTATTTTAATACCATAGGTTAAAATTATCATCAGGTAAATACCATTAGCTTGGTGGCAAACAACAGGCATACTAAACTTAAAACCATATTCTCCTGGATTTCATATATTTAATTATTCAGAAAAGCTTTCAAGGGTTTTAAACATACATCAACTTCAAAACAATATGCACTTGAGCTATTTGCACAGACTATGGGAGGCAGGGAGCTAATAGAACTAAGAGTACCTGAGGGTTTAAATTACAAGTTTAATGCCAAATTATGCAGACAAAAACAATGCTGGAGATAAAAAATACTTTCCTAAACTAGTAATAATAGAGAAATGCTTGACAAACCACCCATTCTTAGAAACTTGTCAAAGAGAGATACTTCAAAACAGAAATTAAAAGATGTGATTCTTAGCACAATCTTCACCCAACTTATGTAACTATGCAGATAGAAGTTTCCCTTTAAATTGCCAATAGATAGCATGCCAATATGCCTTTTTTTCTTTACGGCACAGAATAGCAACATACATTACTTTCAGTCCCAAGAGGCAAACATAAGCAAAGTTATCACTGTAAAACTGCTGAATTTTAGTTCCATAAATAATCGCTACACTTAAAAAACATTCTGAGTTTTGAAAGAAGTCAATGACCTGGAACTAAAAGAATCCAAGGATTTAAGATTAATAAAATTTTAATTAGAACATGCAGCCTTAAGTCAAGGCTTGGGGCATTATTAAAAACCCCATGAACGAAAGACTTCATAGATCAGATTCAGATCCAAAATAGAGCACATAAATGAAGATGCTAACATACCAGATGGTGTCCAAGTCTCATTAAAGCCAACAGAGATCTAGTGCCAGGTTATGGAGTATAGACAGTAATGCATCTTATTTCAAAGTAAACACCTAAGGCTTGAATCAATTTTTAACATAGGTATAGTGCCATTTAATAGCTTTGGAATGTCCCACTTGATCTCCAGCTGCCAGTCCAGAAGACATGGGTGTTTTCAAAGATGATGATGTATCTCCCAGTCCTAAGGAGATTTTAAGGATATCCAGCTTCTTCTCAATTAACAGCAAGCATTTATTTTTCAGCAATTTAATGGCTCATCACCTGGATCATCCTCTATGCTCTTTCAATTTTAATGACTGTTTAAGACCTATTTGGCATAGACACCAATATGCAGATGTCTATATTAAGATTATTTGATCTGCAGACTGAAACCTTTTATGTCTTACAGTAAAATCTGAAAAATTAGTTCAGAGTAACAACAACAACAAAAAACTAGGGGAAAAAAAAAACCAACCTCTTGAAATGCAACCAAAGCATGTCCATTCAGACCTTTATACATAAAGCTAATTTAAACATTATACCATGTAGTAAGTAGTAATGTAAAAAACACAATGCAAGCTGAATATGATGAGGGTAGCTGAAACCCACAAATAAGTACACTGCTACAGTGTGAACAAGCTGCAAGCAGCAGATTAGTCTCATCACTAATCCACTGAAAGGGGAATTACAATAATTAAACCCTGAAGTCATGAGAGCCTACAGTGATATTACAAGGTCATGTAATAAATAAGAGCAAAACCTAAAACCCAAACTGCATAGCTGCAAGCCAAGCTCCTCAGCCACATGTAACACAGGGCTTTCCATGCATAAGGTATGACAAAAATTATGCCAAAGCAACTCTAAAACATGTTGAGATTCAGAGACTCTGGTTTATTATATCTATATCTAGTGACAACTGTGGGTAAAAGAACATTTCAAGACACACAGCAAAAAACTGACTGATCATATTTATAATGCTTTTTACAGTTGCTTTGTTCACACAATCTCTGTTCTATGAATTCCTGACTTCATGAGATCAATTTTTTAAATCTGTGCTTTAAAATAATTTTTAAAGTTAAAAAAGTGGTTAGAAAGAGCTAACAACTTCAGCTTGTACAATATGAGGAACAGCTGGACTCAGATCCATAAGTTCACAACAAAGTTTTATCCCTGAACCAGATGGAGCAAAGAAGCTGTTGGAAAGAACAGGCCACCATTTCTTCTGGGGACTATCCAGTATGAAGGGTATGAGACATATTAGATCTCAGAAACATATTAAGGCAGAAGTTACAAGACTACAGAATTGTGGTTCTTACTCCGAACTCCACAAAGAGAGATCCTTTAGTTATTCTAAGCTGCCTTTCACTTCCCTGAATAGAGATCACTGGGAACCACAGCCTGATACTAGAGGCAGCATAAAATATAAATTGTCCAGCAGAGTTTATCAGCTTGAGCTCTGCAGTCTCACCTCCAATGTAACACGCCCCACCCACAGAGCCAATTATCTATCTCATGACTTGTCTCATTCCTTTCTTCAATACATGGCTTTGCTCTTTCCCATAATTCTTTCAAAATTATCTTTGTGGCAATGTGGAAAACATAAAAACACAGAAGATTTTTATATGCACATTTCTAATAGCCTGATCTTCTGGTGTGGGAGACCTTAGCGGAGAAGCCAGAAAAAGCAACAAGAGAGTGAAATACCAAATGTATTTTAGTAAGGATTTTGGATAAACTAAGAAAGAAAACTTGACAGCTCTAATTTCTAAAGAAAAGAAAAATCTCCAATAATGTGGGAGTCCTAGCTCCTCCCGGGTAAAAAAATCTCTGGTAAGTAAAATGTAAAGAAACAACACATCTGTAACCCAACAGAAGATATCGAGCAGGATGCCATGACAGGATTTGAGTCTTTAGGGACAAATCAGAGAACCTCTTTTGTCTGAGGAGACTAATTACACATGAGGGGTAGGGCCAGTAAAAATTAATGAAATAGAACACTTGAGACAGAGGTCCACACATACTCTCATTAGTTTAGAAAACATTAAAACCAATACACTATGACACTGAGAGAACAAAACTATATACTTTAAAACATGCTGCTCATCAGCAGCATAAGGAGAGGTACGTGCCTTGCTCTGAAGTATTTCTGTGTCAAGTGTAGACCTTCATTCTATACTGAGTAATTCTGCTATGGGGTTAATAACCTAAGAGATGAACATAACTGGATATGTTCAATAAATCTGCTACAAAAAGGTTTTCCAGAGCCTGTCTGTCAAGACACTGCCTTATATTTAATGATGTTTACCATGACACATTGTATATTAAATGAGCATTTCTAGGTCAGTTACAATTATGAAGCTATAATTTGGTAGTAAGCTACAGAGGTTTGTTTTGACAGGTTACTCTGCTAGAACCTTCACTGCATGCCAGTTGGACTTCTTGTGGGGAAAAAAAAAGCACAACCCACGTTTTATTGTCTCTAAAATACCCACCAGCTCCACAAAAATCTTAGCTCTGTCCTCTAGACTTGACACAAGGTATGGCAGTGGGGGTCACTTGCATTTTCGTAAGGTAGGGTACTCCTATTTTTACATAACACATAGAGAACAGAGACAGATAAGAGGGTACCAAACCCACAGGAACACCTTGTATACAACTCCATCTAATTTGTGGTCATTAAGCCTATCCCAATCCTATTCTGCTTTACTGAGGTCACGGTACAACAACTGCTTCTGCTGCACACATACACTGTTGCTTTCCAGGCTCCATACCTTCCAGAGCAGCCACAGCATTACAGCATCTAGTGTGACCTTGGTACCTTCAAATAATTGCCAGAGTGACCAGGGCAAGTTTTCCTCCTTATTTTAAGCTACATTCAAGTATAAAGACCCTGTTATTACAGAAAGCTACAAGTCCACCTTACTTCTTCATTACAAACTTGATGCATTAGAATTCCTTTTATCCTCACGTGTTGACGTACTACTAAGAACATGCCTAGGGATCAACAGGAAGCTCCCTGCTCAAATTCACTGGCAATCAAGGTGTCCTCTCCTACTACCTTAACATGTCTGGGGGACCCAAGGAAGGAAAGATTAGCATCCAGGTACTGAGAGCAGAGTTGTATGAATAACTGAGCAATAAATTGACCTCAGTTGTCCTTTTTAAATTTTACTCTGGTCTGTTCATTGAGGAGTTTTCCTTTTTAATCTAACTGCATGAGTTTTGAACTATGTAAAAATATTTGCCATTTTCTGAGAAAACTGCCATCATCCTAACTTGCACCACTAGTTTTTATGTACCACCACTGTGTCACATGATAGTAATACAAAAAAGTAAGAATAATTTTGTAGGTTACACAAAACATTTTAAAAATTATTCTACATCAAAGCAAGTTCTCCTACACTTGTTCTGAAAAAGCTAGAATAGCTTTGCTTTACTTTGATCTTTTCTCTGTATGAGGTATCCAGAATTCAGCTTCCTAAATAAAGTTGCTTAATAAAAAATCTCTCAGTCCTTCCATAACACCATTAAACTATGTTTCCTTTATATTATAACCAAACGAACTAGGTTGTCAGGCTCAGCTGTGTTAAAGTTGTTTACACTTACTAAAAGAACAAACAGAAGCCTCCCACAAATGTGTTTTCTTCTTTGGTATAAAGAGCTAACCTCATTAGCAGTGCAAATATTTTACCCATAGAGGTGTTTTTCACAATTAGCATGGAAGCAAGAAGGCAGCAAAGCCTACACTGATTAAAACGTAGCTGTTAAATTATTCCCACACTTATCAGAAGCAGGATCAAGGTAACTACAGACTTTATCTGGATTTGAAAGGGATGAAAATTCTAGTTTTTACTCAGCTTAACTTTCTACTACTGCAGTGAATTAAAAACATGTAATAATCAAAGCTTATTTTGTAAAAGTATGCTAATGATACCACTGCATAGGACATCCCAATGTAATCTATTCAATTGCCAACCCAAAGAGTAGATTGAAGTAACAATACAATAATAAGTTTAAACTGACTATAAAAGTATGAAGTGCCATACTCCAATGAGCTAGCTGGTTTAGAGAAGTCCCTTTTTCTCAGGACTGTCATAATTTACCTCAACATATCCACAACATGTGAACTTCAATATACTCAAAAATTGGTGAAATTTTCTTTTTTAGCAGGCAACACAACTTAAAACCCACTTAGTTGCAACATCCAACAACTGTAATCAGCATGGTCAAATAGCCACAGTAATGACCCTAGGAATTTCTTCTTAATCAGTTCCAGTATGAAATAACAGCCATAAGAGCTAGATGACACTGCGCACCTTGAAAGGTGTACTAGAAAAGATAGGCATCACCTAGACCATGCAAAACCTGAGCTTGCTATATTTATCAGCATTTTAAAAACTTCGATAAAATCTCTACCACTGTATGTAAAAGCGATCTCGTGCTTCCTCTGTCAATGTGAAAGATAACAATACTCTGTGCCAGAAGCACAACACAAGACATTCTCTCTCAATGAAGTTGATAATCAGAATGGTGGTAAAAAATGTGGGGGCAGAATAGCTACAAAATTCTTCCCGCATACAGAATAAGCAATTGATCTTACAGTGATTAACTCTGACACAAGATTCTTATTTTCCATTATTAGAATCAGCACCTGCTCAGAGCTCACTGATTTCAAATGATCATGAACTACTGCATGAGTCATACTTATTTGTAAAGATGCAACTTCAAGGACGCAGTCTATGCTTTAACACACTCTACCTTAAAGAACATTCTAAAATGGTTGTTTCAGTGCTTTTGCATGAAGTACACTCCTCAAATTCTATAAAACACATAACTTGAATTTAAAAAGTCCAAACTTAACTACTAAGCATATCTGTCAGTTTTTATTGCAAGTTACATCATAGGCATTACTGTGCAGCAAGTCTTATTTTAGGAAAATAATTAATTTATCATTAACTTTTTGCTATATTCAGGCAGACCTCTAACAGATGTTAGTGAGCTCCTATTTAACGAAGCATGAAGCAACATAACAAAAAAAAAATCTACTCTTTGTAGTAACACTTGAGTCTACAATTTTAAAAACATAATGCAACAGGAAAAATCCAGCTAAAGGCCGCCATAATATAAGCAGGTGAAATCCATATGAAGTAATCAAAATATTTTGCTTTGTCACCTTGCTAAATAGTAGCTACACCTGTCTGCAATCAAATAATAAAGTACTATTTAATAACAGATCCTACCTAAAAGCAGCTTCCCAAAAGCAGTTCACTCCACAAACATCAGAGGGCAGCATCCAATAGGAATTCCAGAAAGATACAGACAAATTCTTACACCTAACAGAATAAGACAAAAATAGCCTATATAAATGTTACTGATTTTATGGCAAAGTTAAATGGATTATTTTCTAGATCAAACATAACTTGGATAGTTAATTACTAGGCAAAAAACTGGCTTTGTAATGGAACTTGAATACAGAGGAGGAGGTACTAGATGCCAACCAGGAATATATTTTAAGGAAGAATGGTCCCATCCTTTAGCCTTTCCTCTTCATATATTTTTAGAGAGAGAAAAACATGAGGGGATGTGATTTTTGAGGGTCCTTCTATGTCCTTGGCTTAAATTAACTCCGTAGGTAACAGAGCTCATTGCAACACTTACTGCTAGAAAGAACTCCTTCATCTTTGCAACACCTTTGTCTACTCAAAGCAGAGGAGCAACTGTAACTTTTCATTTTCAGGGTTACATTTTCCATTTAACACAATCCCTATTCATCCATTACTGTGTTCAGTGCAAACCTGCAGATCTGATTTTAAATAAAAAAGCAGGGCTTTGCAGCACCAAGAAATTCCATTGTTTCATAACAAATGGTTAATGCAATACAGAAATAATCACCATATTTGGCAAGTTGGGTTGTTTTTTTCTCTATGCTAATAGCAAGACTAATAATTTATTGACTTGTGCTACACTAAAAACTAAAAAAGCAGGTTTTACTAGTTTACCACTACATTTTATGCAATAGGAATATAGGAAATATTTAAAAATAGAAACATCAGCATATTTTCAAAGGTTCTGGGGAGAAAATCAACATCAAGATTTAAGATCGGAAATGAGCAAGCAAAATATTGTAAAGCAAGGGATATACTCAAGTGACCTTCTCTGCTTCCTGCTCTGGTGACACAAAGCTAGTAGTGCTTATTCTCCTTTGAAAGTTACTGTCTGTGGATGAAAGACGTGCAAGAAGAAAACAAACACAAAAGCTGCTGATAAAAAGGTATTTAAGGACTACAGCTTCAGAACTCTACTGGAAGTCGGTTTTGCAAGTTTGAAATGAATCAGTAGCATCTTGGTAGTGTCATCTGGAATCTATAAAGGCCAATGTTTTGCAAATGCCAGGTAATAATAGATCAAGGTAGCAGCAGAAAATGGCAGGCTGTGTAATTTCTTCTTTATGTAACACTTGAGAAACATTGATAGACACAGTGTATCACAAAGCCTCACTATGTGCTGGAGGCGGGTGCAGTTCTTTGGTAGAGATCACAGGAAGTCCTTGTATTCTGCAGATACACGTGTTTGCAAGAGTTTTCAAGCTATTTGATGTCATGACTTAAGAATGCTATCCACAAATAAACATCCAGGTACAAAAAATGAAAATATAGACTGTGTCTAGGATATCTTCACTCCTCTTTTCCAAAGTAAATGGTATAAAACCACAAGCTGTCTCTGCCAGATTCTTTCTTCTATCAGTCTTTGTGGCTTTTGAAGTTTTTTAAAAACTTCAAGGCACATTAAGACCTTGCACTTATCTGAAGAACAATCTTTGCAATCTCTACTGTGTACCTTTTTGAAGTAACTGTTTCTCAACAGTTTTAGGATAAATTAATAGACAATCTCTCAAAAACAGTTTTCTGATTTGGAAGATTGTTATCACAGGGGATTCCTCTTCCAGTTATTGACAACAGTTTTCTTGGCTGTCTTGGGCTATTACCCTATTCAAACTACCAAGGCAAGAGAAGTTTGAAGTAATGCCTAAGTCATTTCTCTGACACATTAGACCTTTCCAATATTCCGTTCAGCACAACAAGACTATCAGCCCTGGATCTGAGTTCTAAATTTCATGTTTAAAACAAAAACACTACTAGGAAAGGTATGTATTTAATTTACCTAATGTTACACTAAGACTTCTTTCCTTTCAACAGAAGTGTCTCTCAATTGATCATATGCTACAATATTCCATAAGATTTTTGCATACAAAGGATTAAGAGACTGGAATCACTGGACAGCATTTTCTTCTTGTTATTCACAATAAGATAATTTCAAATGCCACTCATGAAGATTTTTTTTTTCCCTTAAAATAAAATCTGAGGAAAGCTTAGACTACAAACAGTTGCTTTACAAAGCTAGGGAGATGTGTTGTATCTGTTCATCAAACAGACACAGTCATTGTTACCTCAGTGAGGTTACTAGTCAGACAGGAATAGTCACCTTCAGCACTAGGGAGGGATATTTGCTCACACCTACTATAGTTTTGTGATTAAAGGCCAGCCTCCACAAAGAGAAAGCAAAAACTGTCAGGTGAAAGAAATGCAGCAATCTAACCCAGGCACATGGAGCACCCTGACCCAGCCCCAGTTCACGAGAGCAGTGAGCCATGAACCACGCAGAAGATCCACCAGATGAGCCAACAGGAGGGACTCTCCAGACCACCTTACTGACTGCCTAAAAAGAGTACTGCCTCCAGGGGTGTGGGGCTCACTGTGGGATCAAGGTGGACTAGGCAGGAATGAGAGTGCAAAAAACAGTGAGAAGATGCAAGGATCCAGACACATGTGAACAGGTTGCCAGTCAGTATGATTGGCCATGTTGTGTGCCTGATCGCCAACCTCCTTATTAAACTCAGTTTCTGTTTTCCTGTGTGACAGGAGTGGCTCTGTCCCACGTGCACGTACCGAGGTCCAAGTGCCCGCAAATGAAAAGATGTCCACAGATCACAGGGACCCATGAGCCTGCAGTGCCAGGAACTGGAGAGACGTGTTTGCACTCAGCATGTAGGTGTGTGCATGCTGGCACACGTAACCACTAGCAACCAAGCCAGCCCGCTTGCAGAGCAAGAGGCTTGGGACACAGACATAGAAAAGCTGTCTGTACTGTGACTTGAAAAGAAAACTTTTCAGAATTAAAGGACAGTTTTAAATTATTGTGCAACATACACAATAATGCACAAGTTGCAGTCATGAAGACTGAGGCTCTGTGCTCAAGTGAGTCAAGTTTTAACCATAAGGAATTTCACAAGAGTCAGTGGTAATCTCCTAATGGAGATCAGTTTCAAGAATACTTCTCAACCCATGTGGCATCTTTTATCTGTAACTTCACAGCAAAGTTAGCAAAACATCCCAATGGTGAGGGTTGCAGCCATGACTACTCCATTCCTGTCAGTACTGTATTAACAACCTAAATCTAATCAACTTCATAAATCAATCAAGAGACAGACTGGTCTCTCATATAGCATAATGTGCAGCAAAACGGGAAGGATGCATTTTTTAGTTACTTCCTGTTCATAACCACACAGGAGTAAAAATTTGGGATGATGAGATGCTCAATACAACTCCCAAATACACTGAGAATTTTTGATTCTTGTCAATAGCTTTTCCTGAACATTTGCAGCAATATCACAAATTCGTCATGACATATTTTGTCATAGAAGCAATGGCTTTATTAGACAGGAGACAGCAAATGCAATGTTAGATATCTGACACATGACAAACTTTGTAACTGAAAAAATCTTGATAATATTTCATTAATTTACATTATTTCTATGTAAAATAACATTTACTACTCAACTGCCTGACAAATTCAGCAGACTTTTTAAATGAAGTTTCAATTTAAAAGGATGAAACATTGAATGATTTGAAGTTTTTGAAATTCTTAGAAATTGAAAACTGAAATTCTTAGACAGCTTCTAGACCAATTTCTTAAGACACAAGAATACTTGAGAAGCAGACTGGTGAAACTGCTGGTTAAGCTCTGATACAAACAAAACCAGCTGTGTACAGGCCAAGGAAAGAACCAACTACCTGTCACAACCACCCTCCTCTGCTAAGCTAGTCGATGTACTTTCTACACATCTCCACCCACTATAATCCAGTTAATTCTCCCCTTGTCAGGATAGTTACAGAGCAAGAGACCAGTATAGTCAGATATCAGTGTCACACACAACAAAACAGTGTGGCTGGCTACATTACAGCATAATGGAAAGATGTTTCATTTTAATAGAGTCAAATTCATTGACCTCACTAACATCACAGAACTGACAACAGACTGATTCCTACTCTATTTCTCAAACTTGCTGTTAAAATAGTACTTTTTTGGACCTGAATAGAAAGATGAACATTATCTGCCTAACTGAAGTGGCGATGTTGATAAAATTAACTGAAGATTCAGTTCTCAAACAG
Source organism: Scytalopus superciliaris (assembly GCA_013400415.1). NCBI lineage: Eukaryota > Metazoa > Chordata > Aves > Passeriformes > Rhinocryptidae > Scytalopus > Scytalopus superciliaris. The sequence continues at coordinate 50,111 of VXBX01002809.1, forward strand.
CCTGCTAATTAACTCATCTGAAAGCATGTGGAAAAAGACCGACTTGAAAGGATACTCCCCAGACAGCAGATTACAGCACTATTTAATCACATATATGCAGCACACATATTTATGCACTGGTTTGGGGTTTTTTTTGTTTTCTATTTCATTTTCTTCTCAGCCACTTTCTTCATCCATAAATCCTAGTAGCAAAGGAAAAAAAAAACAACTACATTTACTGCCTTTTGATTGATTTTTGTATTTTCTGAAAGTAGAAACATCAATATGCTTTCACTTTTTTCAAGTTCAGATCCACTGTTCATTTAGCTATTATATATGACAGTACTGACTATTCACTACTACTCTTCTCCCAGAAATGAATACTCAGTAGGACAATTTAGCCTCATTGTTAATCTTTCTTCACACCTAAAGCCCAACCTTTAGATTTAGCTATCAAATTCTTAAAATGTTTTTCAGCTGTTTATATCCAGTTTCAAGATACAAGCCTTTATTTTCCAGTCCTCTTGTTCCTCAGGCTAGGGTAGCATTTGAAACAAACAACTCCTTACCAACCTGATTACCCAACAAGTTCCCCTGAATGTTTATTGGAGGATCTTGCCTCAACCTGTAATTCTAGTTTCAATATGGTCCTTTCTTTTCAATTATTTTCTACTTAAATGTGTCATCACTATTGCTAAATTCTTCCAGGTGTGATATTCCAAAGCCTTATTCAAAGCTTGCAGTTTTCATGTTCACATGTTCTGAAATCTAACAGAAAATTCTACTTCCCTGTCCCCCATCCCAGAGAATGATTGAGCTCTTTTTGCCCTTATGGCATATAGTAAACCTGATTACTCACGCAAAGAAAACCCTTCTTGACTACAGAGAAGAGAAAAACACTGCTGAGTGCATAAATGCCTTCCAATAATAATTAGATTTGCTTTGCTGAAGTGTATTTTAAAGCTACCAGGAAAAGAGCTGATTTATGAAAGTTACTATTAATGCATATAAAATGTTAAACTTTAAGAAGGATTAGAAGGTTATCTGAACACAACTTTTACTATAAAGTTATGAACCCTTCAGGATATTACATGATCATAAGATAGTCAGAAGTGGGCATAAAACAGCCAAATGGCCATCATGCTCAGTCTCCACTGAAGAAACAGCTTAAGTATAAAAGCTGAAAGACACCAATACATTCACATGTCACTTATACAAGTGAATGTAATGAAGTTTAGTACTCGAAAATAATCGAAACATGCATCTAAGGGAACATTCATGTAAACTGCATATTTTCTTTAGTAAAACAAGTATCAGAATGTGTTTTTTTCCCTTGCATTTCTATTTAAAATTGTTTTATTAAACCAATAAAATCTTACACAAAACTGTTAAAGGTCTTATCTTAGTTTCTGTGTTCCTTAGAACTAGTAGATTTCAACTTTTCACAAGTTTTTTATTGTGAATTAGAAATAAGAAACATCATGCTCACTTCGCCCACCCTCCCACCCCCCAAAGCCATAATCTGTATTAATTTGAATTAAAGCAAAACCACGGGGAAAAGAAATTCTCTGGAGCAGTTACACCAGTCAAAAGCTGGGTTTCACATTTCAGATGACTCCATCCCTAGTAACTAAGAATGCTGTTTCATGGTATTTTAAAATTATTAAGTCAGAGCTTGTCATTCTATCATCCTCCATAACTCCTTTGCACCAGCACCGACACTTTCATAATTATATGATGAGGCAATTCAGGGCGCTGAGCTGGCCAAAAACTCGGTGATTTTCAGGCAGATCAACTCATTTGTGTGCTCAGAGAAGCACAAGCAGTGCAAGGAGAGGGGGGCGCCAGAGCTCGTTCAGCATCGGGAAGGAGTGACCATCGCCAGACCAGCCCACTCACATTGCTTTAAACTGCTGTAGAATCTAAGCAGACAGATTAGCTAGAGACGGGCTGGCCCAAAAAGGCCTGGCCCGAATTTCTCCTCCAGTTTCAGCAAGAGATTTCTTGTCACTACTCTTTTCCTGGCATTAGGATTCCTGCAGCCACGGGTGAACAGGATTATGAAACTATAATCTAAAGGAAAACTAGCGCTTTTCATTCCATAATCTCACTCATCCCTTGACCACGTAAAAATTTCTGCTGATAGGAGTCAGGCAACAGAACTGTGCAGCTCTGCAAAGTGCGAGATGCTCAGATTTACACCCCTTTAGCTGCAGAACAGAACTCGCCAGTCTCTGGGAGAAGGCTGGCTGTATTGAGGTATCCCACAGTAAGTTTTGCTTCAATTAATTACAATCGATAACCCCAAAGCTACCGAGTTTCAGAGCTGAGCGAGCACGCTGAAGTTCCTTCGCTCGGAAAAAGGAAACGCACCCTCCTGGCTCCGCCCGCCCGTTCCCCCCGGAGCCGCCAGGGACGCTCCGACCCGCGGGGACGCCACTTGGGAAAGTTCCCCCGGTTCGCTCGAGGCTTCTGCGGCCGCTGCTCCCCGGCCCGGTGGCAGGGAGAGCACAGAGACGGAACGCAGGCACGGACCGCCCTCCCGGCCCTCCCCGCAGGAATGCGGCGGGACCCCCTGCCCGCCCGGCCCGGCCCGGCCCNGCCGGGGCAGGGCAGGGCGGGCCGGGGCGGGGCCGGAGGTGCGGCCTCTGTTCAATGGGCCCCAAAGCCAAAAGGGCCGCAGGTCCCCCAATGCTTCTCCTGCTCCGGCATCGCCGGCCGGGCCTCCGGAACGCGAAGAGGCCTCCCAAGCAGAGACAGCGCAACCTGAGGGGTTGTGAACTCTCCCTCACCGGAGATATCCGAGAGCTGCCGGGACGAAATCTTACACTGTGTGCTGTAAGACGGCTCTGCCTGAGCAGGGAGGTTGGACCAGACGATCCACTGTGGTCCCGTCCAACTTTACCCATTCTGTGGCTCTGTGCTATTCCCTCCCGTTCCTCAGGCAGCTGAAGGTACAGCGTGGTGTCCTTTCTCCCCGTACAGACACAACCAGAGCACGCAAAGCACTCCGGACGCCGCTGCCCCTCTCTCCCGCAGGCTTGGCACAGGGCTGAGTGCGCAGTACCCCGGCCCAGGGAGCAGGGGCTGCTGGGCCAGGAGGGTGCTGGGCTGGAGAAGCTCGGTGAACTGCGCCTGAAGGATTTGTTTGGGGTCACTAGCAAAGAGAGGGCTATTTTGGCTCACTGAGTCGTGCTTGTGGACAACAAGATGTAGATCTGGGAAGTGGCAGAAGAAGTAATAGCTGTACATCCTGGTAGATAGGGGGAATATTGGTTGGGTTTCAGCTGAATCCAATACAGTGGTGCATCCCCCCCCTCTCTGGCCCAGACCACTGAATAAAGGCCTAACAGCCTAACTAACCTACACTATTGCCAAGGTAAGGATTTTAAAGTCATCACTCAGTGCTGCCCCCTCAGATTCCGATGCTGGTTTAAAAAAAACACAAGTTTGGAATAATTCTACTTCCTTCTTTGTCCTCACAGTGCATTTGCTTCACATTTTCTCTGTGAACTGGAAGCAACCTTTTTTTAAAAAGTTATGATATCCCCATTTAACTGAGTGAATTCAGGACTCTGAATTTAAAAAAAATGCCAACATGATTCACAATAAAACATAAAAAAAAAAATAAAAAAAATCACAAGTATAGATTCTGTGGCCTAGGAGTGTATGTCATATGTGAATTCCCATAAAGCCTTAGCCATATCTTACTACTGATCTTGGCTGTGCTTAAAAAGGAGGAAAGCAGAATGCCAGCTGGCCGCTTTGGTAGTTGGAAGAGAAGTAACACCAAAATTGTCCTGCCAAAATTATTCATCACCTCTTCCTCAAAACAAAAGAAGAAATGAGGAGAAAAGGTGGCCCTGAGAAAATACTGGATAGTCAACTCTCTAGTGCAGATACCAGGATGATTACTAAGAGATACAAGCAGGGAAATTGGAACTAAGAAAAGAAGAAGTGGAATCCAGGAGAAGTAAGGGCACAAGGAGCAGTGATGAGAATTCAGGGCCAAAAGATGGCAGGGTAGTGATGGGAGTCATAGATGAAATGTGGAAGGATTTATAAAAAGAACTCTTTCTGTTTAATGAAGTAAGGGAACTTTATGTTAGTGAGATCCATGTGCTGGTTCACATCACAGAAAGAACCATCTCTGAAAGCATCACTCAAAGTCTTACCAGGGGTTTCTGCCTCTCTGTTCTGTGTTCCTCACTGCTTTCTGCCACAACTTGTCATTCAGCTTCCCTGATTTTGTGTTTGCACTCAAAATCTGGCTCATTGTTCTCATTGCATATCTGCCTGCTGTGTCATGAATTTGGACACTGTCCCACTTCACAGCCCCTTACGTATACTGCCACATTCATATGGCAGGGAATGAGTAACACAGATGGTATAAGAGTCAGAGTGGAGAGATACAACAGAGTATTTACTGACAGCAAGCTTAAAAGCAGAGACTAGTTAGTCCCTACTGAGGTGTGGCACTTACCTTTTATATGGAAGAGTGTCCCAGCCAGGGAAACTGAGGTTTGAAGGGTGTCATAGTTGCACCAAGAATGAATGTGGCAGGTGGACAGCAATAATGCTGTTATGTTTCAGAAGAAGAAAGCATACTCTTGGAAGAGAAAAGAAGAAATAAGGAGTGCTAAAGAGAGGCAACATAGGGACACTTTTTTTTTTTATTATCAATCATGTCATTACCCAAATAGGAACTTACATGAGTCTCTTCATTCAATGCTGTTCAATAATAAATGAATAATTAATCATAGAGAATATATCTGCAGTGCTCTAAAAATATAACTAAGGCAAGGTCAGAGAGAAAGTATCTTTTGTTAAACTCTCTGATGCTAATGGGAAGCAAAACCCACCTAAACATCCACACACAAGTCCTTTTTCACACTGCAAAATCTGTCCCTTTAATCTAACTACCAGTTGGTCTGATAAAAGATAAAATGTTTCTTACTGCAAACAACCTTGTAAGTAAGCAGGATAAGCAAGAGTGTCTGAGATGCCATACCTAGGTTGTATCACTGAGAAAGAACACTATCAGACAGTATCTAATGACCTAATTCCACTTATAAATTCTATAAAGATTAATAATTTTGTATCTTTATTACTCACCATGAATAGTTAATGAACAATAAGTAACATATTAAGCTATAGTGCTTGCTAGTCTTTAAATAACTTTTATTAACAATTTTAAATCTTTAAATCCTTTCTTGACTATAATTTAGTTACTTAGCCATGGTAACTTTTGTGTCTTTCGAATTCAATTCTATTTACTATGTCCAGAAAACAGCTGAAATCCAGAAAACAGCAATCTTAGTAAACTATGAGTGTTAATAAGTAGTTAGAAAAATCAAATTTTTAAAAGAATCAGGATCTTATGCTTCTGCAAGTGTGTTCGAGGGTCAGAAGAGCAGTTACTGCGTACCAGAAAAGGAAATCAACATTCTAACTACTCATTAAATCAAGACACAAATCAGATCGAGTTAATTAAAAAACCCAGTCCTAATCAGATGCATGTATATCATCCCCCCGGTTTTGTCCTTTCAGCAAGTGAAACCATTAGTTAAATTAGCAAAGCAATAAGATTTTGTGCTGACAGCTTTGTGTCAATGCTGCCCCATGTGCAGACCAGTTAAGGGTTTTTGAAGTGCAAGGATGCTTTCTTTGATGTTCATGTGCCCGTTCATACAACCTGCAGTGTCAACATTGGCTGTGATAGACTGCAAGGTTCGGTAAGTAAAGAGAAACAGCTTTGCTGCCATGTGCTGTACACATAGTATCATCAGACTTCTTGGGGCAATGACCCTTTTCAGTTGCTGCCAGATATCACTTCTTTTTCCTCTCCCTGTTACTTTTTAAGAAAAAGACTTAGTTTGGTACAACTATCTTCCACTCTTACTGCACCTACTCTGCAAATTTCCCAATATATAAAACTATTTAAATTCTCAAAGTCACTTTCTACTGATGACCAAAATACTACCTTCCTCGATTCCTTCCCTGTTTAGTTCTCCCTGTTTAGCATTGTAGTGTGCATTTAACCTATTTAGACTATAAATAGGAGCTTAAAATACTTTGCAATTAGTCTTGATAATCACAATAACACCCAAAGAGAACAGGAATAGGAAAAACACCTATGGACAACAGTACACAAAATTAAGTAAGCTGTATTGCAAGCAGGCTGGGAAGTGGTGTGATACTTTGCAAACTTCCTAGTTTCTTCTAATTTGGATCAATTATTTCTTCATCAATAGTACACGTCATTTTAAAATTAATTTAATGGATCCCCTATGAAAAATTATAAGTTATTAAACATTACTAAAAATACTTCCATCATCCCTTTTAAGAAAGTTCAACTTCCATGTCCTAAATAAATAAATAAGCAGACTTGCACAGTGTTGAGTGGTTTACTACATTTAAAAAGCAGAATGAATACTTTCTAGGAGCACAAAGAGAATTTTCTTTTTATCTCTTTTTCTATATTTGTGTGTCAAGCTCTTTTTTCTGTAAAGGTTTTTAAATATGGAGCTCCAGAACATCAGTCCAAAGAGGATTCTCCATGTTGGACTTTTGTTTCTTTGAGTCACTTAAAATTCTCCAAGGACTATACGTGGCATGGCTATAATAAGGAGGTGATCGGTGTCAGCCAACATGGCTTTATTAAGGACAAATCACACCTGACGAACCTGGTTGCCCTCTATGATGGGCTTACAGTGTTGGTGGATGAGGGAATTGCACTGATGTCATATACCTGGACTTGTGCATGACATCCTTGTCTCTAAACTGGTGGTTGATGAGAAATTCAACATAAGGCAGCAATGTGCACTTGCAGCCCAGAAAGTCAATTGTGCCCTGGGCTGCATCAAAAGCAGCATGGCCAGGAGGTAGAGGGAGGTGATTCTGCCCCTATACAGTGTTCTCATGAGACCCCATTCAGAGTCCTGCATCCAGCTCTGGGCTTCCCATGATAGGAAGGATATGGATATGCTGCAGCAAGTCCAGAGAAGGGCCATGAAGACAGTGAGAAGGCTGGAGCACCTCTCCTATGAAGACAGACTGAGAGAGTTGGGGCTGTTCAGCCTGGAGAAGAGAAGGCTCTGGGGAGGCTCTATTGTGGCATTCCAGTACCTAAAGGGGTCAACAAGAGAGCTGGAAAGGGACTTTTTACAAGAGCATGAAGTGATAAGACAAGGGGAAATGGTCTTAAACTGAGAGAGTATAGGTTTAGGTTAGACAGAATGAAGAAAAAATTCACAACGAAGGTGGTTAGACACCAGAACAGGCTGCCCAGACAAGTGGATGCCCCATCCCTGGAAGTGTTCAAGGCTAGGTTGGATGGGGGTTTGAGGAAACCAGTCTAATGGAGGGTGTCCCTGCCCATGGCAGGAGCGTTGAAACTGGAAGATCTTTAAGGTCGCTTCCAAGCACAACCATTCTGTGATTCTATGATTTTTGTTTGAAGTACTTCTGGAAAGAGTCAGTGAACTTATCTACTTATGCAAATATGTACCATATACAAAAAACACAGAAATAAGGCAAGCAGGGCTGGTTGTTTCTTATTTATTTATATATAACTATAGTTAAAAGTCCTTATTGTTCCTGCTGTTGTTTGCTACAGCATCAAGTGTTGAGTCCCTTGACACACAGATAATGGTCTTTAAACTACTACAGTACTTCACTATTTTTTCTCTAATGGAATAAATATTTACTAGCAGAAATCATGCACAATAGGAACTTTTCATTATGCCTTGAAAGTTCAATTTTTAAAACAAAATATATCAAATAATCTGAAAGTAATCCTGTAAGGTATTTTTTACCTTTTCCATGTCACAGTAACAGTGCAAACTCTACATAGTGAGTGAATTTAATGCTACTACGTATTTTAGATGACAATTGCCAGCTGTCCTTATAAGAGGAAACAGAGGTATAGGGGAGTTGTCAGGACACTGAGAACCATTCAGCACTGCAAGCTAGATTGAATAGAAAAGACAACAGACAGTCATTCAGTAAGAGGTGTTTTGGAATGGGATCAGGCAGTCAAAATAGGTGAATAACTGACTGACTTTGTCAGTTATTTTACCTTTTTATGTTGTTCATCTGTACCCTTTTTTGCTCCCTAGTCCTCTTCAAGCAGGGTGTAACACTGTAAACCAACATAGAGACAACACCAAAGATGGAAAAATAAAGTCCTAATGTTTGTCTGTTCACATAATTTTCTCTAAGGGTTGCTTTATTTCCATAATTAGTAATTAAAAAACCAGATTAGACCAACCAAATGCAGTAATTGTTTAAAGCATTTAGTGCTTGAATTATAAGGAAGAAGAGATAAGACATTAATACTGTCTTTTGTGCTAACTGCTTCTTCTAAAACTGAACAGAACAGCCACATCACAGTCAACTGCCTAAATACATCCTTACACTTGGTTAATAGCCTTGGTCATGCCTGAAGTTCACAGAATTAGGGCGAGCAGCCAGCCGGCCTTGCACTGCCCTGTGCAACACCCTGGACCGTGTGGACATTACACTGATGTATAAGGTGTCAACAGAATCCTGTTCTCAGACCGTTCCACTGCGTGGTGGTACCAGAGCCAGGGAGTAGTTGGGATATTGTGTTGCACTAAACTTTAAGCTTGAAACATCCAAAATATCTTAAAGTACTGCTTGTGATTGCTCTTACACATTACTCAGCCTTCCTTTACCTATTTTTAATCTGTAACTTTGGAAATTTTCTTTTTCGCTATTTTATTTTTTTTTTTAGGACAAGAAAGGGTAAAATAAAATTGGATGCTGTCCTAAGCTATCTCCAAGCACCAGGCCCATATCTGCGTGGGAATGCTGTGATCTCCCATGGCTGCCAAAACATTTGTGTGGAATTTAAGAAATTTGTTTTGATCTCCAGACCATAATTGTGTAGCAGTCTTGTCAAACAGTCAGCAGTGGAAAGAAACTAATAAAAGGGTGATAGAAGGGCTTTACAACTTGTGCTTCTCTTTTGAACTCCTTCTGTTCTTGTAAAATAGATGAGTAAGACTAAATTAGACTCCCTTAATTAGTGACAATAGCCTCATTCTGGAATCTGATGCCAATTTAGTCAGTATTTCTGCTATTACCAAACTTGGTGGTTACATCAACAGTTTCCTAACACTTGCTGCCTGTGCTTGGAGATCTATGCCCAACATTGCCAGGGCAGCATTAAAAACATTCTCCACCTGAAGAGGCATCAGGCTCACACACTGCCTCCCTGGAGTGGGGATGAGTTCCCATACTCACGGCCAACACTGCAGTTACCTGCTGCACAAATAGGAAACTCAAACGGTTTTTACAAGGGAATGAGCCTCTTTTAATAATGCCTTGTAGAACCTTTGCCTCATGCTGCAAAGCAACACAAATGACTAACAATTCAGAGAACTGAACATGAGGAAATGTGAGAAGATAAATTGAGAGAATCCACAGAGATCACTGTTTTATAGCCTGCTTAAGTAACAATGTAGTTGTATATACAATGAGATACAACCTTAGACAAAGTCCCCTTCTCAAGTTTCTTACCTCAGTTGTTACTTTAATTCACAAGCATGGATACCTTCATAATTTCTTGCCTCAGAAGCAGTACTCTCAGGAATATCTCAACTTCCATCACAGCCAAAAGGGGTAATGAATCATCTCAGACAATAAATTAGCAGAGGCCTCTTGGCATTTTGAGATCAGTCCTAAAGTCTGTTGTTTATCCCCAAACTGCCTACTTGTATTTCTTGAACCTTCTCCTAGACAGTACAAATAACATATTCAGAGAGGGGTTTTGAACAATTTAATAATTTTCTTTACCATTTTATTTATCATAGCACACCCTAAGCATCACCACTGCCAGTCAAGACTGTAATACAGTGCATCCACAGTAGTTTTCACCAAAAATACTTTCTTACCAGATTGTTCACAGGCAAGAAGCATTAATTTATTCCTGAGGAAGGCATTTCAATATCTATCACTATTCTAGGCAGCAAACACATCTTTTTATACTCATCTGAAACAAACTGTATGTCATCAATGTGAAATAACTACAGGGATGTTAATTTTTTTATCAACCGTGTAACATTAAATATAGAAAAAAATTACCTTTGCGCTGTGATTCTTACTGTTTCTTTCTTTCCAGACATTTCTCCTCCACTTTCCTGCCATGATTTCAGAATGTTAAATTGTTTAATAATGTCTTTGAACTGAGGTCAGGAAGAAGTCAGTTGAAGGCAGTGTCCTGATGGGTTACTATACACTTGGCTAAATGTAATGTGTTGTCATCTTTATTTAAAGGAATGCTTAACAGGATTTTAACATGGTTTACCAGACCGAAAATTTGTAGTATCTCCTGACGCAAACTGTACTTTCTGACTGCTACACAGAGATCTTCTAAGTGTAGACCAATGTACTATGTTCTTCTTAGAGTACCTTTAGATCTTTTTATAATAAATTTGTATATATTAAAAAATTACAACCACGCAATCTTTTGTTCACAGAGATGTTTATTTTTGTCTTCAATGTTTGTAGGGAATACGATTTCACTACAAAAGTGTCTCAGAGAAACTCCATTCAAAGTCTAGGCTTAAGAATGAAGGGAAAATATACTTTCAGCTGTACCAGTCCTGAGCAAAGTTTAAAAAAAAAATTAAAAAAAAATCCTCTAGAGATAGGAAGCAGCACCAATTAAACCAGAGGGCCTCTCTCTGATATCTGCTCATGCTTTCTTTTCTGCTTGAGAATTTGTAAAAACTTAAGATAGGAAGAATTACTTTATTAGAATGTGGACATAAGATTGAGAGTCCCAATCTCTCACCAAAACCCACACATTTTTTATAGTTAGAGTCCAGGACCCTAGTTTTACTTTCCACTAAAAAGTCAGGACTGCTAACAGCATGACTGTTGCCCCCATAGTGTAACATTTTCTCTTACTTATATTGGTAAATAAATATTTATTTAATGTACTTTTTTTAATAAATATTTATTTCCTGTCAATACCAAGTTCCTGTAAAATGACATTGTTCTTAGAAGTACACTACTCGTAGCAGTTATAAAACTTCTGATAACATCAATCTCAAAGTAATTCAAGTGGCTTACATTCTGTCTCTTGTTTCAGTGAAAGGATTTCAAGCCATTGGTAACACTCAGTACTTAACAGTTGGTTTATCCAGGACATTCAGATTCAATCTGACAAAGTAAATACTTCTAAGAGTCAGAACAGAAAAGGCACTTACTCATTTTGGGGAAGACACCTGGCAGGTAAGATTTTTATTTTCAAAATAACAAGCCCTTTTTCTAACAACAAAATCCTTAAATACTACTGTTGGATAAACAAACCCTACGAACAAAGCCAACTTATGTACCCCTTCCCAATAATGGTAATACTGTCTTTGATTGAGAAACTGAGAAATATGAATGCATCCAAAAATACTCGAAAGTTTTATTTGCTTCTGTGATATTCCAGTAGATGATCACAGCTGACTAGACAAAAAAATCACCTCCAGACAATGTATGTTTTACAAACTGAAAGACTCAGAAACTTCTGGACTGTTTCTTATTAGATACTTGTATCAGCAATAAAATGTAAGATTCTAGTGTGTTATAACCAGGAACACCATTTTGGTTACAACTGATAACCTGTGACTCCAACCAGAGGAGTAAATCTTTTATCAAACTTCCTTGCAACTGAACCATTGCCTCAGTGATGCTCTGCGTAAGGCACTTAGCAAATTTTAAGAGCATCTGACAGTACTGTTGGTAGTCTTGATTTGTTTGTGAGGATGCTCTAACAAACTTCAAGATTAATGGGGTAAGGTGTGGAATAATCACTGAAAACAGCCATATGAGCTATTGGCCGCAAAATTTCAGAAGCCACATCCACTCTAGTCTGGGTTCCTATTACCCTCAGAACATAAAGCTATCCTTTTTTTCTAGTAGTCCAAGAATTATACTCTTTAAAATTGCATTCTGGCTAATTGTATAAGAGGAATTTATTTTGTACCTGACTAGCTCTTTAATTAAAACTTTGTCCCTTACAATAAATGACCTGTACCCAAGAGTGAAACGTTCATGTCATTTACTATTCAATTCACAAACCCCTACATCTATCTTGAAGCCAAAAGTCACTAAACCAACAGGTATCAAGAATTATAAAGCAAGACACATCTCTAAGGTGTGTAATGCTGCCTACTTCTAATACAGTACACAGAAAAAGGAATACTTAACAGACAAAACAGACAAAGAAGCCTTTATATATGGCTCTTCTAAGGATTATTCTGAAAATATATTTTCTTTGTTCTTCCTTCCCCCCCTCCTTGTTCTCTGTCCTCTTGTTGGACTGAGCATTTTTGAAGGTCTTTGACATTTTAGAAACAGAAACTGGCTAGCTGGAATTTCCATAGGAAAGCTGAGAAAGCACACAGTATCTGTGCATGCTCCTCAGACCTCTGCCTCCAGTGGGGACTCAGTGCATTTTCTTACACCTTTCAAAAAGCCTCCAGGTACTGCAAGTTACTTGGCAACATTAAGCCTCCATCAGTTGGAAATAATTTTGCTTATTTTTCCAGGCTTGGAAGCCTGCCAGCATAGAATCAGACCATTTGCAGAAATGCAGACAACTGGATTCCCAGAATGCCAGCTACCTCAACCACAGTGCTTGAATGGTACAGGATCAGTGTAACTAAGTATGCTCAGCAAGAATCTGTTCAGTAAGTCAGTTATACACAAACAAAGACAATGGTGACAAAATGGATAATGAACTCTAAGCTCCACATACCATTGCTGGTCTTACAGAAACCAGAATACAGCTGAAGAACTGGGAACAGCCATCAAATTTCCCACTTACAAAAGCAGGCATAATAAATTACTTCAAACTCACTGCATCCGCTTCTACTATAAATGTACTTAAAAGAAAATAAAAAAGGGGACAGGAAGGAATCAGAATGTGTTTTATTTAGAGGTGTAGTGATACTCGATAAATACCTGTAACCTGAAGAGATTTCCCATGCCTAGGCTAATCCGTAGCTGAGTGCTGTTACAGTGAGAGATGATCAGTCACCAGATTTTCTTTCTCAGAGATCTGTGCCATCAGGAACTGGGCTTGGCATTGAAGTAGTTTTATTTATTTTGTGCAAAGAAGGATCAGCTTGAAATAGATTATTCATGAATGCCAGGTATTAGATGCATATAAAAATTTCTTAAAATCTTAAAAGTTTAAGGGAGTGCATCCACTTTTCTTTGACTAAGATCCATTTTTATACACAGATGTGTTGGTTTTGGCTGGGACAGTTAATTTTCATCACAGTAGCTGGTACGGGGCTGTGTTTTGGATTTGTGCTGGAAACAGGGATGATAACAAAGAGATGTTTTAGCTATTGCTGAGCAGAATTTACACAGCAACAAGGCCTCTTCTGCTTCTCATACTGACCCAATAGCAAGGAGGCTGAGAGTGCACAAGGAGTTGTGAGGGGACACAGCCAGGACAGCTGACCAACTGACCAAAGGGATTCCAGACTGTACAGTGTCATGCTCAGCATATAAAGCTGGGGGAAGAAGAAGGAAGAGGGGGATGTTTGGAGTGATGGCATTTGTGTTCCCCATCACTGTTAACCTATGACAGAGCCCTGCTTTCCTGGGGATGGCTGAACATCTGCCTGCCCTTGGGAAGTGGGAATGCATAAGATCTTAGGAAAGCCATGTAAACATCACTTCCTGTTGGATAACAGCATTTTCTAGCAAGCGTGCAGCCATCTGCTGCTGTGCCACCATTTACTCCCTTCGAAGTTACAATAATTTCTGTAAAGCACTGATTTGTAATTAACTTGTCAAGTACTTTTCCAAGTTTAATTTAGTTATTAAAACCTGTTAATTCTTGTTAAAACATGGTTCTTTAGATGTCAAGATAAATTCAATATCTGATTGTTGTTTAAGACAAATCTCGTAAGTCTCTTTTAACAGTTTCTTGTCTTGTTAAAACTTTGACAGCACAAAAAAAAACCTGTCTGAGCTTCCTCAGTCTGATTGATTTTACTGTACAGTTTTTGCTAGCTTGTGAAGTTACAACCTTTCAAACTCAGACTGCTTGGCATAAGTTGGGGCATAATTTCAGGTTAGGAAAACCTTTCAAAGCTCAGACTGTATTTCCAGCACACTCAAATCTTAACATTAAGATAGAAGCACGCATTTGCAAATGCCATATTTGACTGACTAGTCCAGTAGCCAAAACCAGCATTAACTTTTCACCTTACCTATCTTGTTCCTGAGTAAGCACAGACCAAATTTACTATAAGTATAGCACTTGCTGTTGCCTTTGGAGAAATTAAATTTAGGTGCCTTTCTATTTCCATACTGTTTCTGATGTTTGAACAGAAGTATACCCAGATTCCTTGCAGGGAGAAGAATCAAATAAAGAGAGAGTGAGAGAAAAAACCTCAAACAGATACAGTTAAAGAACCCCACTGCACGTAAAAAGTACACAACAGTTCCATGCCAAATCGATCCTGTATAACAAAGAAAAATCGATCTGCATAATGTGGGAAATTGTCAGGCTTTTGAAACAGGAAAGAGAAAACAAAGAATCTAAGATGCAATATGTGAAGTTTAGAAGACTTGCCTAAACACTATAATGAACTGGTAGAAACAAGTTCTAGAAACTACTCTCTCTCACATGACTACTTGAAAATGTGCTATTCATAATATTAAAAAGAGTAAAGTGCACAAATTATAAAATCAAACCTTTTTTGAGATTTTACAATCTATGCCCCAAAACATCAAATATCTAGATAAACATAAAATAGGTTAAAACTTCAGTCATGGTCTTAATATCAAGACT
>VXBX01002809.1:64964-95822 GCA_013400415.1 Scytalopus superciliaris
AGACTATTAATATCAAGAATTTTAAATTTTTTTTATGTAATTTATTTATTACTACCACTTCTGTTGAAATCAAGGCTGTATATGGTATACTTTAACCTGCTACCAAGTAGAACTTTTGTTTATCTCCAATATGTAGACTTAAATTTATGAAAAAGCCCATCAGTCTCATCTGTATATTTGTTCTTTTCCTTATAATTAATAAAATTATATTAATGACACAGTTAGGAAGAGACTAAATTACTGTACACTGTATCAGTGAACTATTCATACTTCATTTCCCCCCATTTCTCCCCACTTTTCTTTCTGAAACCAGACAATCAATCAACACATAAAGGAATTAATTTACATGAAACACTATCACACTTGTCTTTGTTGGGCTACCATTTCATGAACAACCCAGGATGTATGGCTGTTGAAGACTGGTGTATATATAGATTTAACAAATAACAGTTCTTATGCAGAGAGCAATTACAGAGAAAAATAGCTAATCAAAACACATTACAACATTAAATTTTCACTTTTTATGGAATAAAGATGCTTTTAAATATATTTACAGTTAGAAAAAGGACTTAGGATTACTACAAGTCAAAATTATTTTAAAATTATGGAAGTGAAGTTCATTTAAATTATAACACTATGAACAGAGTCAGATACTGTATTTTACTTAGAATTTATCTACTCTGCTGTCAGTATTATCATATCCCTTTAATCACCAACAGGTAAAAATTTTAACTTTGCTTAATGCTAAAACAAGCATCATTGCAATGAAACACTGGCAACCTAATAGTTCAGTTAAAACCACCACAGTTTTTTAGATCCTAGCTGACTTGTGTTATATCTGTAGTTAGAAATTGCTTTTCAATGTCTTGTTCCATAAAGAATAATGAGACTTTTCTGCATTCTTTTTGATTATAACCATACTTGTATCACATTTTTGAGATTCTTCTCTAGAGACAGCTGAATCATAGTAAAATCCACTCCACCCTTTCTTCCTTCTTTCCTTCAAAACCAAATGGCTACTTAGCTTCTGAAGATAAGAGTCCTCTTGTTGGCAGTGCTGGGTGGTATGTTCACATAAATGCAAATGAAAATACATTTCCCATTTAGTAAATTACTGGTAATAGATTATTATTTGTTTGCAAGAATTCTGAGATGTGTTAGCATTTTAAATTACAAACACATTTCATAAAACTTCTTGCAATGAGATTTGCTACTCTTAAACTGCTTACTTTAAACTGTTTCAGCTCTTTTGTAATCCATTACATCAGTATATTCTGCAAACAGTCCCACCGAAAAATAAAATATAAAAAAATAAAGTTGAGAAGCATGTATTTTTCTTTTAAAAACTAGTGTATGTTATTCTGAACACCACCCCAGCCCAAAAAAAAAAAAAAAAAAAAAACACATTTAAGAACCTTAAAAGCATTGTTTTACAGATACTAAGATTTGGCCAGGTAACAGCAATGAACAGACATCCTATTTAGTAAGATAAAGCAGAATACATAATAAACAGGTCAGTAGTTATCCATCTGAAATAGCCTATAATTAACATTTGATGTCTAAAAAGTTTAAACAGCAACACCAAGGAATGAGGTATGTATGTTCTCAGATATCACATCAGACTCATTTTATGCAACTAACTGTATTTCACAACTAGCATCTTACAAAATAGAACAGTACCATTGTGCCTGTAGAAGTACTGCATTAAAAACAGAAAAATACATTACTACAAGAAACCACCAAACATCACAATTGTCAGGGGCCACAAAAATCCAGTTTTTTTAAGCTGTTAAGGAGACATATCATATGTTGGTAATAATTTGGGGCTGGATTCACTACCAAGAAGGTCCATTCAACTTTTACATGGGCTTAAAAATATATTTACTGTGACTGAAAAAGAAAAGGCTCACAGGAATGCAAGTGCACTACCTCACTAAAAGGAGCTAAATAGACTTTCGGACTGGACCAGAATCTATAATTTAAAATCTATACAGGAATTGTATGTATGTATCAAAACACTTATTGGTTGTAAACAAAAATGCAAAATCTGTATTCACAAAAATATTTTATTGGTAATTTTACATAATACCAGGTGGGATTGCAAATAGTTCTGCTCTGTATCAGTATATTGCTAAGTGCGTAAATGTTGACAGCTTATGCCATGAAGTAGGATACTGAGTTTTTTTCCATATGATTTATGACATAATATATTCTAATAGGCCAAATCAATATTAAAGAAATTGATTCAGGAACAAAAAATAATAGTATTGTTATTTTCTTATTCTTGCGCAACACCTGATATTCCTGTAATGAAATAAGTAACTATATGACACTAGAAAAATTTGGGGCAAGGAAACAGCACTAAGCAGAAATGAGAACTGCAGTTCTGTTATTTTTAAAGCTCTTCCAAACGTTAGTTTTTGCCAAATGTCTTGTCATCTGAGGTTCAGTATTTGTTACACAACATAGAATACCAGTGTACAGCGACAATGCAGTACTTTACCTGAATTGCAAGGTTGACTAATCAATGCTTAGAACGTGTTTTCTATTTTGCTTGTAAACAGTACAATAAGTGTTTTAAGTGTCAAAAAATATTGGTAAAACCATCAACATAATTCAGAAACAGTAATCTAGTAAAATGTGTCAAACATTGGCAAAAATCCATACAAATGTTTTCTTTAATAACATTTTTCCTATTTAACCACACCAAGTACCAGCAGGTGTTTTTAAGAAGATAATTATTATGAAAATTCTGTTGCAGCAATAGTTGATTAAGTTGATCTCTGACTTGCATACATATAACTATGTTTCACAATTCTCAAATAATACATATTTAGGCAGCTTGAACTATCTTATAAAAATTTAAATTCAGTACATGCCAATAGTAGAGACTCCAAGAGCTGTGTTAGAATTCACTAAACTAAAAGTGAAAATGGACATATCAATAACACTGCATAATGAACATTCAAACCACATTTTCATGGCACCCTTACACATGAAGATTAAAAAGTTGGTCTGAAAATGCTTCATACGTATCTGTAGATTGCATTTAAATTATTATAGAATTATAGAATACACTGAGTTGGAAGGGACCCACAAGGATCATCAAGTCCAACTCCTGGCCCTGCACAGGACACCCCAAGAGTCACACCATGTGCCTGAGAGTATTGTCCAAACACTTCTTGAACTCAGACAGGCTTGGTGCTGTGACCACTTCCCCAGGGAGCCTGTTCCAGTGCCCAACCACCCTTTGGGTGAAAAATATTTTCCTGATATCCAACCTAAATCTCCCCTGACTCAGCTTCATGCTGTTATTGTTTCTACCACTGCACTTTTTTTTTTTAGCTGCATAAATTATGTTCCAGTCAACATACCAATTATGCATGAATAATCTGTCATGAAAATGTGGTAACAGGTGACAGAAGTTATGTATTTGTATCTTTTGAAGAGAAGAGACTAAAGAAACTGGAGGAAATAAACTTTAATGAGATTCCCCATTCAGTGATGATGCTTCTCCTCTGGGTGAAGATGACCTGGACATTCCCCTCTCTGTGTTGTCAGAGCTAGAACCACTCTGACTATGTTGATCTGCAGAAGCAGCACTGGAAGCAGGTGGTGACTTAGTTTTCTCCTTAAAGTCTGTAATTATGACTGTCAGATCTCCAACGGTAACTTCCAAATGCTGAGCACTACTTCGATCCACATTTTTCAACCTTGGCCTAAATAAAGCAAATAACTGTATTAAAAGCACACACAACATCTTATTATCTTGTCTCCCTCCTACTTTTTAGGAGTTGTATTTAAGCCTGCTTTGTGCAATATCTAATATACAGGAAAACAATGTACCACAAGTGTTAATGGTGAAGTGCTTCCTAATACATTTTACACTGAAATAGATGAATATAACACATTACCTTCTAAAATTATTTAGAAGTTGACATTGTGAATAATGTCACTGTGCAGCAATATGGATGTATTGCACATGTGAAAGTTTTTACTTTTAAAGATCAAGTCTTTCTTTATTGTGATTATAAAAAGTTACAAATTTGATCCAGTGAAACTTCCATCTCTGCAGCAATCTTAAGCAACAATTGTAAGTAGAAGATGATGTTCAATAATGAAGATGTTGGTATTTTGCTATATTTTGAATTCACCAGCACAGACAGTGTCAACTTGCAGCAGGTATTACCTCATTCCAAAACGTCACTAGGATCACCACTATACTACTGGAACTGGACTTTGTGTTCACAGTATTCCTGGCATATGCTGTGATTCAAATTACACACAGCATTGATAGGGTCTCTTCATCTAATCTCTCAACTGTTAAATTTTTCACAGCAAAAAGAACTAAAAAACACTTTGACATATTTTGCCATCATCTTTTTGCTAGTGACAAGTATACAGCACTTTCAACTTAGTACTTCCCTTTGACCACCATGAAAAACTGCCCCCAGACACCTGAATTCATAGAAGCAGTTATGAACATCACAGTGTATGCATTTAACTGACACAGTTATCACTAGCTCAAGCTGCAATAAAAGAATGACATCACATGTTTGCAGGTGTGCTAACAGAAAAGCCCTAGCCTTTGCCCCATCATCTGACTTAGTTTGAATTGGTTCACATTCACTTCAGCTGAAACAATTCATGACTTTTGTCCACTAGAATTGAGATAGACTTTGACATCTTGTCCCCCTGAGGCTGAAGCAGCATGAATGAAGAATTTCAGAGAAACTGAAAATCTGCTGCTCTACAATATGGGAATGGAGAGAAAAATTCAGCATTATCAATCTGTGTAAGTGCCATGCCTGGTGCTTATTAATCGTATTAAGTGCGAATGCAGATTTTTATGGTTGTTTCCAGCAATAATATACATATATTAAGGCAAAACCAAAAGGAGACCCTTTTCCCAAAGGATACTGAAGAAATCTGCTTAAATCAATCAAGCATTCCTAACTTACTACTCTACCTAGTGAAACAATTCTTGGAAAAATTAACTGTTTAGAGCATTAATAAAATAGTAATTCTTAATGCAAGATAGTACTGCTATTTTGGTTCAAGATTTTATTTATTTTTCAAGTGTCCTTACTCTTTCCTTATCTCACTTTTGCATTTTTACTGTATTATTGCAATTTAACCATCAATATTTCAATTTCTAATCTTCAATTAGCTTAATTAAGACTCACTGTGCGAACATCAAATGCTTCATAAATGAAGTACTTCAGCTGCATGAGGTAAGCTTGTAAATTTGAGTATTTAAAAAAGAAGAAAAGGAATGAACATCTCAGTGTCCTTAATCCTAACCATGACTCTTAATGACTGCTCTCTCTTCACCCTCCCTGGTTTTGACCATAATGATCTTACTTCAGGCACAAGAGAAACATTTGCTGCTTCTCTGTGTAACTAATCCCAGTGGATATTTCTTGTCTGGGCTCCTTTGGAGCTATTTAAAAAAAAATAAACTAAACCCACACAACAACAGTTCCTCCTGCATTTGCTTAACTACCTGTCTTATATACCTCTCAGCTTCTAAGCTTTTTTGGCACAGCATTCTTGCCACAATAGTTTTATGCTTAGATTGTTATGAATTAGGGGTTAAAGATGCTGCTTTTGTTTAGCAGTTTCCACCCTCCTTCTACCTGGTCTTACAGCAAGATCAAGGCTTTTACAACTGCTTATCTGTACTGTAATATTTCATGTTCTCAGTTCTAAGAGTCCAAGGCTTCCTTCAGCATCCCAGATGTAGTATAGAGATTTTTATCTCTAGGTAGTATACATGCCTTATCCTGTCACATTAATTTATACCCTAGTTCAGCCCTTCAAAGCTGAAGGGTTCTGCAAGGCTATCAATAACCAAGTTACTTTCTCACTTGTCTGCAGTTTGGCACTGGTTCTCTCTCTCCCCCACTACTATTTTGCATGAAAACTAGTCACTCCCATCCCTTCTCTTTTCCAGAGATTAATACTATCAATTTGCCTATCATCAGTTATGTACAGTATGAGAAATACTTCAGTAACCCTTAAAAGAATACCCTTAATAACCCTTAAAAAGTCTTTCTTTCTCTGTTCAGGTGATCTCCATCTTCCGGCCACAACTACACACTGCAAGTCACCTTCAGATTTTATAGACATCCTAAACCAATGAAACTTTGCACACCAATATTTAGCCTTATTGTTCACCACAGCAAATAAAGTAAAAAGCAGTAAAATCAAAGAACATTTTCTTATTTATGTTTCTAAATTACATTTTATCAATACTGCAAAAGTTTCTAAATGTTTTACCTGGTTTTCTTATGACTGTTCTTTTTGCTTGTTTCCTTTTCACTTTTTTCCTTTTCTACTTTGTCTTTTTTCTCTTTCTTTGATTGTGTAGGGGGCACAAATTGCTGAGGAACCTGTTGTGCAACCAGCTGAGAGACAGGTCGAGGTTTCCTGTGTGCACATATATACAGACACACATAATGCTTAGACTTAACAAGTCTCAAACTGTCTACTGTTATTTACATTAACAATCACTATAAAAATAATGTTGGAACATTTTGCTGTTAATACTTCATTAAGATAGCATATAAAATTTAAACACGTTACAACCTTTTATTTCACTTAGTTGCATTATGAGCAAATGAGCTTTTTTAAATTTATTTATTTTACAGGATTTAGAGGCAATACTTTGTAGTGTGCCCTCTTCTCCCAGTTGTCAGACCCAGACAGAGACCTCCAAGAGTAAACTCCAAAAGGTAAAGCTCCCAGATAGAATACTTCACCACCCACTCCCAGCCCCCTCAAATGCTGAAGGGGTCTGTTTTGAGGGTACTTCTACACGGAAATAGACAAGCCGTATCACAAAAAAGAAAAACAGACCTTTGAGGTATCAGAGCTAAAGCCACTGCCTACATGTTTTCAACTCAACCAAATTCACTGAAGGCAGTAATAAATCCTGTTGTATATAATTTTTATCAGGTTGTTCATTGAAGAAAATATGGTGGACTAATATTAGCAGGATATAAGTGCCAGAACACATATAGTTTGAAAGCTGGCAACAGAAACAAATGACCACATTCCATCAGTATACACAGTGCAGGTTTCATTTCCAAGTTTTAATACAAACTAAAAACCAGCATAAGAGCAACAACAGGCAAAAGAATTCCAGCAGTTTACTGGTTTTACATTTTCAAATATATTGTTCTGAAATAGCTTAATTTTTATTCTGTTCTGTATCAGAATAGAAATTAAATGTTTTACTCTTTCCAATGCAAGTGTATTTCTTTATTCTGTAATTTTGGAATTGAAAAATTTCAAGTCATGACATGTGAAAAAAAAAAAGGTTCTGTTACTCTATTAAGACTTTGAAGATGTTAATTGCTTCTTCAAAAGAATGTTTACCCTGCCAAACTCTTGGGTTTTGTTAGTTGGGTTGTGATGTTGGGTTTTTTAAAATAGAAAAAGCACAAATTATATGCACTGTGATACTCTGAGAATACAAAACAGTTATTAAAACAACAGAAGCTATCAGCTCATACACATATTTATTTATCCCAATCCAGAGGATCATGTTACTGGTGCTTTTTGCTGAAGAGATGAGAAAAATAACAAAAGAAGGAAACCAAGGCAGCTCCCATTAACAAGTTACATTTTCAGTAATGACTGTAATAGTTCATATTACAGAGTGAAAGCCAAATAACAAGAATTCATATAGTATGGGAAAGGCAGTTAATATAAATTAGCTGAGATTTCATGAGTCTTCACAGCAAGTTCTTAATGAATTAAAATAAATTAAAGCAAAGACTATTGAAAGTGTCAACACAATAGAACTTCTGAGGTAAAAACTAGCTACTGTTTACACACTCATGGACTAAGCCAACCCTGAGCTTATGAAGAGACGAACAAATCACTCCATGAAAACCACGCACATGGGTAATTTTCAACTGGTAACTGGATGTATTAACTGGCAACTATGTGACTACAGGTTTTTCAGGAGAGCACTAGGACATTGCAAAGCACACACCTTACCAAGTTCACAACCACTGAAACAACTTGATGGACTACAAATGTGTAAGTTAACAGATTAGATCAGACATTTTCAAGAAAACTTGTCTCAGAATTGTTTTGGTCTTTTGTCATAGTAGTTCCTAACAGCAAGAACCACCCAAGTGTAATTGATATGGGACCTTACAATTTCAGGCAGAAAACAGTTGTGATAGATAAACAAAACTGATGATCTGTCTTGAATTGAAGATTGCACCAGAAGATAGGGATACAGTTTCTCATGACAGTGAAGTGACAATCCCATTATTACTACCCGGTGACCTGAGAGAATAATTTGACATGTTACTTGTGAACTGAGACAGTAGTGAACTTCTTCACACACAACAAAGTGTTTCCCAGGACTGTGGACAACACTGTGATAATAGAAACTTGTTAAAAACAAGAGGTAGAGAGGGGAAAAAAAATTAGCCAAATAATTTCAGAAGTTCTCAATTTGTAACAATTTCAGTTCCTGAGGGCAAGCTAGATAATTTATATTAGAGTACAGCTGAGAAATTAAGTTTAGTTCTAAGTCCCAGGTTTAGAACCTCTTTTCCTAACACCATAAACAAATGAGACAGAAAAAAAAACATTGCAACAAAGAACAGAAATCAGATGAGACAAAAAAAAACAAAACAAAACCAAAAAAACACAGATAAATCATGTTTTGAAAGCTGCAGTAAAAATGAATCAAGAAGTTCGATGTGGTTTTGCTGTGACAAGGGATTCCACTCAGTTATTTCATTCCTTCCATTAAACAGCCACCTTTTGGCTGTCAATTATTTCTGTAGCTGTCTATCACTTATATCTATGTTCTAAATTTTATTATCTGATTTGCCACTTCCAGATTTATTAAATGACACATTCAAGGTTCTTATATTAAAAAAATCAAGGAGAAAAAAGTAATTGATCTCTCTCACCACTAGGAGCATCTTTCAAGCCTTTTTTTTTTTTTTTCCTGAACTGTAACCAAGCACTCCATGCAGGAGTTAAGAAATCTCTACCACTCATGAAGCTTTAACCTGATAGAATTCTTCCTGACTTAGCAATACCTGAATCATGTCATTCAAGCATGAAGGAATTCATACAAGAAAGGCTTTCTCAGAGAAAATAAAGTAAAAGAAACTATCCCTGTAACAGGAAATTGATGATTTGCCAAAATACAACATTTTCAATTATTAGTTTTCAAAACCAGTTAGTTAAAGACTCCTTGTAATAGGCTGCTACAGATTAAGTATATACAGACAGTTTTAATACTGCCTTTCATCAATATTCTTTGGCAATTTGCTTTTAAAGCATATTTAAGAGCACCTGAGCTAACTGGTGTTTTAAAAGAAGTTCTATAACCTTCTGCATTAAGATTACAAGCATTTTTGCCTCTACCACTAGACTGTTATTGCACCACCACAACTGAACAATCCAGAACAACAAGTAGAAATGTTCATAAAAACAATACATATCATTTAGCCAGCCCCTAAAAGCTTTGCATTTTTATGTAGTAATGCCACTTCAGTCATTTGAAGGGGAACACTAATAAAGAAAGGCATACACTATTACAGAAGATAAGAGCTATCAATTCTTTCCAACAGAGGTGAACTTTATGGTGTAAGCACTGTATAACATTACAGCTCTGCATACTACACCTCTCCTTCTCTACTACTCATTTTCCTTTTCAGTGTTATCTTTCTTCTGAGTTAACATCAGCCATACTTCCACCTACACTTCTATTCCAACCTCAGCCATTACACTTTTATTCATTCTCTAATACCAATGTTACTTTCAAGGTCCTGCACGCAAATACCCACATACTTCATAGTCCTCTTTACAAAATTAGGAAAACTAACAATTTTGGTTTTTATCTGTTATCCTTGTATGTACTTTTTAAAGTTTTTATCTTTTCTACAATTCCTCTAAGTGCTAAACAACAAGGATGTCATTTTAACTCTAGTCTTCTTGTTGCAGGATGTTACTACCTCTTATCTTACAGGATTTGATCTAGCTGCTGGTTTAGAAGGCATATGTACAGAGGTTGAAGAGACTTTGCTTCAGGTTTTGTGTACAGAAATACATTCAACACTGATGCTCTCAAATGAAGCAAATATTTAATACTAAAAATGATGGACTGGTTTTCATTGCTGACATTCTTTAAAAAAAATTTTATGACATAGCAATTTACATGACTAGAGATGAAAAGTACTCTTTTAAGAACATGCACAGTGCACTAGAACAAATGTATCTGGAACTTTTGCCACAAGTCATTTCCATGTCCAACAGCTCAACACAATACCTTCCTGCTCTTAAATCATTTTGGACATGTCACAGCAGTACATGCTTCCTTAATTTCCCTCACATGGTGTTCACCAATAATCTACATTAATAGAATTTTGACTGATTTGATACAGTGAATAACTTGGTTTCATTACAATAAAGTAGGTCCACTTTGAAAACAGAAATAAAAAATATCTCTGTACAATACTAATGATCAACACATGCAGCAGAAATACAGTAAACGCTCAGCTGCCCGACTTGTGCATCAAACATGCAGACAAGCAAACTGGCTTAATGCTGAACCATCTTGGGGTTTGGCTTAATTTATTTAATATATACAGAACACGACTACATTTGCACAGTGCTGTTTCTGCAGCCACCACTAGTCCATAAAGCAATATGTTTCCTGCACTACTTAGAGTATGAGCTCCAGTTCTGACAGATCTCAGCTACTTACCTGTCACACCAGCTCTAGAGTTCATCCACCACAATCTGGAAACAAAGCCCACAATGCAGACAACCGTGACAGTTTTTCCATGAACCAACCCCAAATCTACCTACATCTCAAGAGAGTCAGCATTAACGCACCCCTGCATGCAAGGTTCAGAACAGATTCATCCCTTTGGTGCTGCATATCCTGAACACCCAGAGCCAGCTCAATAAGCCCGCCAAGCAGCACACAGTGCAGCCAAGCAAGGCTGCTGAGAACCACTGCACAGACACATCAGCAGCCAATACCTTAGCTTTGATTTACTGTGAGCCATCCTGGACGTGGACTGATCCACACAGAACAAGAACACCAACACCCTCCCAGCATCCACAGATCTCAGAACATAATGCATGCTTTCCTATACAGAAAACTAGATGCTAGAATTCAATCCCAGTGCTGAATACATACATACATGCACTTTTTCAATTTATTGTGGGAAAAGTGCATTGTCATCTATAATGTGCAGTTTACAGGGTTCAGACATTCTGAAGCACAGAAAACTTACTCAAAGGCACACTCTTTCATGAAGCTCTATGTCCTTTGCTTTGTATATTTTACTACTGCAGAAATATTAAAATTACAATTTCCCAATTGCAACAATGGGTTTAGATTAAGGAAATGCTGTCACTTCGGCATTCAGTCAAACTGAAAGATGTTCTGCAACAGATAACCTGAATCCAGAATAGTACATGCCAACCAGAGCTTTGATTTTAATGGCATCCTTTCTTCACTTCTCAAGTCCATCCACCTCCTCGCTTCAACTCAGGCAAAAAGCCCTTGCTGGAAGCTTAACCTGTCTGGAGTGGCAAATTACCTATTTTCTAAAGCAAGTAAACACATGCAACTTACCTAAAAACTTTCAGAATACCACATATTAAGCCAGATATTTATGTCAGCTATTGAGCTCTGGACACTTTACTTGTCAAACTTTTCCTCCAATACCTAGAGCAATAATTTAGTCCAATTCTACTTAGCTATCAATGAGCCAACAAAATTCCATTTTCAAATTCTTCTTACTCCTTGGTTTCCTATGAAATTATAATCATCTTGCCCCATCCTAAAAATCAGGAAGAAATTGGCTGTGAAACACTGTTCTCACAGAAGGATGTTATGTCCTAGCTGCCCAACATGGTATTGATGTACTTTCGGTTCATGGACTCAAGTTTCTCTCCCAAATACTAAGAAGTTGCCTTTTGAATGACAGCAGGATTCAATGAAACAGGTAATATTATAGAATAAAAGAATCATTTAGGTTGAAAAAGATCTCTAAGATCTGTTTATACTATCAAACAGAAGAGGTAACTATTATATACCTGGAATAGTTTGTTTATCAGAACAGTTCAAGCTTTCAGACTGAGTAGCAATATCTTATCTCCTACGTTTTTACTCCCAGAAAAGACCAGCTCCAGAGAAACAAAAAGCCTGTGGCATTTCTTCATAATCCTTCACCTGTTTTTATGTAGAATCTCTACATGGTATCCCATGTGTTCCAAAGTTTCAACTTTGTACATGAATTTTGTAATTTCCTCCACTTCTTCTAAAAAAGAAAAAAAAAAGCCCCACCAAAACAAACCAGGTTTCAGAGACTTAAGGAGGTTTTATTCAAAGGCTCTGCTAATCCTTAAGCAGTACCAGTTATCTAAAATTCTCTTCGCTGCAGGGAGACACTGACCTTTTGTTCAAGACAGTAGATTTATTCCTCAAGAAAGAGAGGTTAGAAATATCTGGAACAGAAACCTCACTGATTTTGTCTTACCCTTGGTCACAAAATCCTTTCCTCAAAAATGAAAACTCCACATTATTCTTTGAATACAAAGTATTCTTCCCTTTCAGGTGATTCAGGTGGACAGAATGAAAGCTTTCAAGTTAATGGAAGTTCCCAAATCTTCTACTCCTTGTTGCTTTAAGGCCCTCACTGCACAAGACTTAGGTAATGAGTTCAGCATGTTTTTGAACATCAACTTCTTTCACACTTCTGCAATGCATTCTGTCCTACCAGCACAGCATGGCAGAACTCATTATTTGCAAAACAGTAGTCTAGTCAATTAGTACCCTGAATTTTACTGTCCAGGGTTTTGCAAGATTTATCAAAATTGCTACTACCAAAAGGTCTTACAAGCAGTAAAATACATGTCATCTTTGGTCAAACTTGTGAAGCTGAGTGCCAAAGAATAGAATCAGTACAAAAAAGAAATGCTTTTTGCCTTTACAGATTCCACACAGAGGGTTTTTTTATAGTGCTCCCTTGTACTTTACTCCAAAAGTTGCACTAGAAACACAGGGTATGGTGATGTATTATGGGTTAAACCCCTAACACTTGTCACAGTTCTGAATAACACAGTAGAAAATCAAAGTCAGGCATTCCCAATTAAGTATCTTTGTGCAAGGGATAAGAGAACAAGGTAAGTTAGCCTGTAGAAAAAATACCTAGATCTATTCGCTAGGCTTCGGATAAAGTCAGTCAGCTCCTCTACATAACCAGTCAAGTTTTCCTGAATCCCACCTCCCTCTTTGTTTATTACTTATGATAGACAATGCTTAAAAAGTAACCTTCTGTAAACAGAAGAGATGATTGTATCCCTCTCTCTTTCATGCCCTGCAGACTTGCCTATCTCTTTTCCATCTGCTGCTGTGTGGCTTCTGTGTGTTTCTGACTGAGATGACTCAGTTAAGACACTCAGTAATTTTTTCAAATGGAATTCTAATTTCAGTCATATGCTTGTATTCCTTCTTCAACAGCTTCTGCTATTCCCTCATCTAGGAATGATTTCAGAAACACCTTGTTAACATTCCAGACCCTAATAAAAACCCTGTTTTGCTGATGTTTGTTTCATACATGTCTTTTAAGTCTAAATAGAATATAGTTAAGTGCACTAAAATCTTGTTGAGAACAAAGCTGAATCATTCAAATCCTGCTCTATTCTTTCATTACTAGACTGGATCATTTTGCAGTACAAATGTATAGGCTTTAAATATCTTATAATTTATTTGAAGATCATTTTTCACTCACATCTATCCTAAATATTAATGTCTCAAGAAGCTAATAGAAATCTGATATCCACAGTAATACTCTAATCTCCATTTTTCCAGTTCACCGTCATTAGTGAAATCTCTAGAAAAGCTTATCTTTGCGTACTTTCTACTTCATCATTATATTCTATCTAGTCTCTACTCAAATCTCCTTCACCACATCCTCAGTTAACTACTATGATCCACATTCTCAAATATATCTTAACATGGTAACTAGAGCAATTAATTTAAAAATAAAAGGTAGTTCCTAATCTCCAAAGCAAGCAGATATATAGAGGGAGTCAAAAAGCAAGACGCATGATCTTTCAGCAAGCGTCTTTTCAAACAAAGTGAAAGATGTGAAAAAGTGGGTTTGCATAGAAATTTTCTAAGGAATGACTACTGCTGTAATACATACTAGGAAACCACCTTCACTTAGGCATGAATGTTTTGAGCATCTGTTTCAGCAACTTTTACAGGGCACTGCTAGTGTTAACTCCGAAGTATTATAGCAGTATTATAGCAAGATACACATCCTGTGCATTTTCAAAAATGCATTAATTAGGCACAGTTCTAACTGTAACTTTGCAATAGTGCTTAGACAGCTTTTAACTCAGCAGATCCCAGGACAGGTTACAACCCGCAGCTTTGGAATGTGACTTTTCCACAATGGATCAATGATGCAGATTTAGATGCCAGAAGGTCTAAATAGCTCCAGGAAAAAAAAAAAAAAAGAAGAGAAAGGAAGAGGGAAAAATAATTTAAAAAAAGCTATTTCAGTTTCTGTAAAAACTAACACAGTACCCTGAAGTTACTAAGAAGTAAATAAACTTGCCTCTCACCCACTAACAGGGTTTTTCTGATACCAATACCTCTCTTCCCCCCACTATCATATACTGATAAAAAGTTACTATACAAATATCAAGTAATTAACTTTCCCACTTCCTCAGGCATTTTTTTCTCTCTTTTTCAGAAGTCTTTCTGCAAATCAGGTAACAATGACCCCAGTAATTCTTCCATCTGTGCCCCTTCCAGAGTCTCTTATCCCTCCCACTGTAATTGGTTTTAATGGTAACAAATGTAAGCAACTTCACCCATACATTCACCTAAAAATGAAACACAGACACAGCTACCCAACTCTTCCTTGCTTTGAGCTAACCTCTGCCTCCAAAGAACTTAAATTCAAAGAGACTGCTTTTTTTCAAGACCAGGAACTAATAAAAAATGTTGAAAGGCTGAGACCTGTATTTATATAGACATCGCAGTGGTATTGATACTTTAAATAAAATAAATTTAATCAAATTTCATTTTGTATCATCATCTTTTTATCACGGCTTACAAATGCAAAAGAATTTCCTAAGAGTCAAGAAGTTAATACTTGAACTCCTTGTAATACAGAATGAAATCACTAGAACCAGAGACAGACATACACGCATTAAGTCATTGTAGTGACTGTCCTCATGCAATAATGCTGACACATAAGGAGTGTCAGAGTCTTATTAAACTTGAAGTGAGACGGCAAAAGTTTAACTGTTACATTTTAGGCCCTTCATTCCAGTTCAGGCACAAATCTCTACCATTAAGGTGCTTTTAAGTATGAACAATCTGACTGCACAGAAACCAAGAAAAAAATTCCCTATCTTTACCCCGTCAATTTCCCTATCTTTTTTACTGATCTCTCTTTGTGCTTCACGGCAATGAAATTTTCAAGTGCTAGTTTGACAGTAAACATTTAAAAGCACGAAATGTTTTTCAAACTTCAATAGTGGAGGACTATTTCTGTCAAACGTAAAACATTCATTCCCAAACAATTAGAGAGAATTATTAAGCATTTCTACACACAAAACATACAACAGTTTTTAATACATCCTTCCACATATTTGCAGACGACTAGCTACAATGTTTTCAGACTTGATTTTCTTGTATCTGGCAATTTTTCAACTAACAACATATTTTTCTAGATTCGCCACATAAGCAAAATTTGCTTTATAAAATTACATTTCTCTCTTTACCGACTATCGTATCTACTCCACAATCTCTTTCTGCAGCATCTTGTGCAACAAGAGCTTCTAGGTTCTGCCAAACAATATTCTAGAACAAAGGAAGATGCTTTTTCAACTTTGCTATAAACACAACATAAACATCTGTTACATTACTGTTGCTGGGTTTTATGATCAAGTGCAAGTAGGCCACAACTTATCTCCTAATAAAAAAAAAAATATTCATTTCTGGATAAGCATATTAATGATATTATTTAAAACAGATGGGAAACCATCAGGAACACTGTGTATACTAAGCAGTATTGTAAATGCTGTGACCAGTTAGATCTTCCAAACTCTGTTCTACACAAAAGAGAGCAGCTCATGTAATGATGCTACTCCTGATTTTTTAGCACTTGAAGTTCCATTATGAAAAGCAAAAGGTACTTCCTATTACCAGTTCTTGTAATGCAAGTGTAAGTTGCTAGCAATTAAATTAAACTGCTACCATGAGAAGTAGTCTTCGAGTTCTGACACAGATCAGCTCACCCTCTCCCAGTCATCAGTACTCTATTAAGCTATTCATAGAGTAAAAACTATCAGATTAAACTACATTTAGCTTGCCATGTCACATGAATATGCTCACACTAATCACCACACAAAGCCATTTTGTGAGAAACTAGTCTTTATTTCTACACTGAAGCAGATTAAATGCATCTTCAACAACTTACATTGCTATCCCAAAATTATTTTCTCTCATTACCATTACCTCTGTCATATCCTAGAGTGTTAATAGTACATTACACTGCCTCTGCAAATTATACAACTGTGTAATTATGACAGTGCAAACAATGGAGCTAGTGGTCTGTATAGGCAAACATAATATAGTTCCATCTGCATATTGCAGAGTAACAATCCAATTTCTACACATCCTCTGTATATTTGAATTCTAACCTTCAGACAGCTCTGATTTGTGCTTTCATATTCCTAACTGTTTTACAGCATGAACCATTTACTTGGAATTCATCCATTCAGTGCATTTCTAGCAATTCTGTCTTTCAATAAAAGCTGATTCAATTAGAACAGACTCACAAGACCCATATGGTTTTATCAGTCACTGTAAAAACGTGCAGAAAACTACCCCTTGAGGCAGTGGCCCTATTTAATCATCCCTTTAAAGGGAATGCCCTATTTTCCAGATGACATTTAACAGATGAGGCCAGCAAGTCTCCTGAAGACAACTGGTAGAGTGCACAATAGCCAGCCCTAAGAAGAAATATATGTATCAGGACTTTTAGAAAGACAAAGTTCATCTTCATGGATACTTTTCAAAGCATCCATCAAATGTTCATTCTCCAACAACCAATTTGAAGTCTCCAACCCCCTGCACACTGTTGTTAGAATTCTTCCCCTCTTCTGAGCCACAGACTACAGCTCACCAGTGCTCAGCATGACAACTATACCAAAACCATCTTTTTTGAGAAACACATGGGTATCAACCAATTTATGTTTCCAAGATGACAATGTGCTCCATAGGTAGTGGTTAGGAAGCTTAATTTCCTTGACAACATCCCCTGAGGAGGCAATATTTGCTAGGCTACAAAGAAAGCAGTGGTTACAGCCTTTTAGACCTCTAGATCCTTGGGATTCATAGGGAAGTGACCTCTTTCAACAGCCAATCCCACAACGGGTTGGGTCCTCCAGGCTGCTCCTCTGTCCCCTTCCCGCGGAAACTGTGATGCCTCTTGCATCTATGCAAAAAAACACACGCAAAACGCAAAGTTCACATTAATGCTGTAGTGCAGTTGTTGCACTGAACAGGGCCAATACTTGGCACAGCTGGTTTTGTCATCAAACAGGAAGGAACTTGTTTCTGAGCTATCTTATTTGTTGTGTACTGCAGGTGTAATCTTCCCAGAGTCTCCATAGCATTCTTCCGTAAGGTGTATGTTAATCTAAAAAGATGCCACGGAATCAGTCCTCACCTTCTCTTCTACCCTTCTTATTCAATTATAGAATTTTTAGTGCATGAGCCTAATCACAGATTTCAGTGATATCTGTAAGACACTGTAAGAAACAACTTTCCTTTCACTGCATGTGCCAAACCAACTTTTTTCAGCTGTCAGAATTAGGAATTTTATTTTCATAGTGTACAGTTCAGAAAGTATATTCAAGCATTATGGAAAAGTTTAAAGATAAGTCCCAAATCCAGAGTAAATTAGAATGGGAAAACTTTCAATTGCTCATTTCCTCCCCACCCCTCAACTTCTAAGAAAACAAGAAAAAACTTGTAGCAGATATCAAGGTCATATCTTATAGTCTCTCCAGCTTCTGGCGGAAAGTTTGCCAGCCAAAAGCCTACCAATCACATTCTGCAGCTGAACTCTCCAAGTTCAAGCCTGCTCCACATCAGTGTACCACATACTAGTGGAATGCACTTCAGGGGGAACAGACAATTGTCAAGATCTCTCTGTCCTACTTAAACAAGGATAAGCTCCTGCATGAAAGTGTAAAAATTGAACACTTAATATTTTGTTCTAACTAACCTACTTTAAAAGTATTTTGTAGCTCACTGTGTGAGCCAACAAGACATGATTTGATATTCTGAGAAAAGCATACTCTCCTAACCTGACTTTCAAGATGAAAAGTACAGATACTTGTACCAAGTTTTAAACAGGAACAGGCATAGTGGACTGTCACAAGTATCATGGAAAAATTGCTATAAAAAGTCATGGGGCAGAAAATGCAACCTTTCATCACTCTATAGGTGATACAAGAGCTTTCTTCTTACCAGCTAGACCTCTCCTTTAATATACATCATCTTATTTTAGATGTTTATTCAAATCCCCATAGCTTTTAGTCTAGGACAGATAATAATCTTCCCTAGAAAAGATACATGGAGCAAGAATACCATTGGTGGCACTAAAAACAAAGATGACATTCCCACCAAAAACACTCCCAACAACCAAAAAACCAACCAAAAAAAAAAAAAAACCAAACCCAACCAAACAAAAAACCACAAGCAAACAGAAAAACCACAAAAAAAATCCCAACCCAACAAACTCCAAAAAAACCCGAAGGCAAAACACATCAAAACACACGCTACTTACACCCCAAAGAAAAGTACTTAATCATGAAAATAGAAAGAAGGAAGTATATCCGCTATCAAACATGGAAAGGAAGCAAGTACTAGGTGGCATAAAGGCTTCCTTGCTTCAGTACGCAGACAAAAGTTTAATTCCATGTAACCAAATTAAACAAGAGAAGTATGAGTTCAAGTGAGAGTAAGAAATAGACTATACTACTGAATATTGTTGATGGCAGTCAACAGCGTCTAATGAAATTCACCCTTAGAATCAAATGTTCAGAAAACTACAGAAAGATAGAAAGTCATTAAGTACTGCAGAAGGGTAAAAAAATGGGGAGAAAAAAAAAAAGAGAGAAACCCCAAGACAGGCAAACAAATGCAGGTAGTAGTAGATGGCACAGCTAACCTACATTTCAGAAAGATACCATAATGACATTATTTAAGAATTGGGAGCATTCAAGGATAAAGCCAATTGGCTTGCCACAGTCTAGTTCCCGTCTTTAATGGACTAACAGTCCTACTGACTAGGAGACAAGGAATACACATTCTAAGTCTTACTTGCGACACAATCAGAAATACATTCTCCCAGTCAAGCTAACTATGATGAGGTCAAAATTGCAGAATGAAGTTCAAAATTTGAGTTTGCTTGTTTAATAGTTCTCAGCAACCAGCTATAGGGACATTTACACATATCTGCAGGATAGTTTTTATAGTGAGGTTCTACAGGTACACTATCAAGCTTTGGACAAAGGAACAAGGAATAGAACAAGCATCAAGCTGAAAGGTGATGAGAACTATTTGACAAGACCATCCTGAGTGAAGATGACTCAAAAATCAACGTTATGAATTCCAAGAAAGACAGCACAGAGCACTGCAGGCCTCATGACAGCATGAAAAAAGCACCCTACTTAAATAACACTGGAATACAAAAGGATACCAGACTGTATTGCATCAAGTAGATTACATGGCATGGACAAGTCAACATCATGATACTACTGCAAAAAGGAAAATCCTCATTCAGGGAAATATGAACATCATACACCATAATTTAGCAGAATCCTGCAAAGCCACAGTCCCGTGAAACCATACACTACAAATTACTCAGCTGAAGGTATGTCCTCATTCTGGGCTACTACTAAAATGTGTGAACTGAACACTCAGGAATGTAGAATCATGACATAAACTTAAGAAAACTGTTACCTATAAGAAAAGACTGCTGAAATTTTCTTTTTTTATATAAAGACTTAGAGAGAAAATGGGTGAATATGAAAACCAAAAGCCAATAACCAAAGAACTACAAATGAAGTGGGTAATTCACTAAAGGGGGGAGGGCAAGTATAAACCAACCTATCTCACTGAACGCAAAGGTTAAATATCTGGAAAAACATCACGGGTAAAAAGCCCTATAAATAAGCAGTCTAAAGAGGTTAAAGTCCCCTTCGATGAAGGCTTGTTAGAATAAAGATAATGTCAGAAGTTGCCCAGGTTTACTGATCCTCTTTCAGTATACAAAAGGGAAGACCTTTTCCATCCTAGGCTCCTAGGTTGATATGGGTTAGAAAAATGAGACATATAAACCTCCTTAAAACCATCCCTATAATGAATGCGAAAGAATTCAGAGCTTTTACTGTTTTCTAACTGTGGAAAACAAATGCTAATCTATTTTGCTGGCAGATCTTTCTCTGATCCTGCAGTGCCTATTAATAAAGTTGGCCTTCTAGAGAGCATATCTCCCAAATCCATGATCAGATCACAGATCTTGGAAACACAGGCCTAAGTAGTTTTTCCTGTTCAGCAGCTCCGATATCATTAGTTACCACAGGAGAGGAAAAGAGAATGTTTATAGAAAGCAATAGGTTTCTTTCTGCTCCATGTTTGTTTAATTACATAAGGAGCATATGTACATAAAAGGCCAAGTAACTAAACTTCTGGCCAAAGTTAATTGCTAATATAACTGCTGATAAAACAACAGGAAACTACAAGCCCGCCAGCCTGATCTCAGTGCCCAAGAAGACCACGGAGCAGGTCTTCTTGGGTGCCATCACACAGCACATCCAAGACAACCTGGGGATCAAGACCACCCAGGAAGTGTTTAGGAAAGGCAGGTCCTGCTTGACCAATTGGATTTCATTCTACAACCAAGTGACCTGCTNGGCTTCCTTGCTTCAGTACGCAGACAAAAGTTTAATTCCATGTAACCAAATTAAACAAGAGAAGTATGAGTTCAAGTGAGAGTAAGAAATAGACTATACTACTGAATATTGTTGATGGCAGTCAACAGCGTCTAATGAAATTCACCCTTAGAATCAAATGTTCAGAAAACTACAGAAAGATAGAAAGTCATTAAGTACTGCAGAAGGGTAAAAAAATGGGGAGAAAAAAAAAAAGAGAGAAACCCCAAGACAGGCAAACAAATGCAGGTAGTAGTAGATGGCACAGCTAACCTACATTTCAGAAAGATACCATAATGACATTATTTAAGAATTGGGAGCATTCAAGGATAAAGCCAATTGGCTTGCCACAGTCTAGTTCCCGTCTTTAATGGACTAACAGTCCTACTGACTAGGAGACAAGGAATACACATTCTAAGTCTTACTTGCGACACAATCAGAAATACATTCTCCCAGTCAAGCTAACTATGATGAGGTCAAAATTGCAGAATGAAGTTCAAAATTTGAGTTTGCTTGTTTAATAGTTCTCAGCAACCAGCTATAGGGACATTTACACATATCTGCAGGATAGTTTTTATAGTGAGGTTCTACAGGTACACTATCAAGCTTTGGACAAAGGAACAAGGAATAGAACAAGCATCAAGCTGAAAGGTGATGAGAACTATTTGACAAGACCATCCTGAGTGAAGATGACTCAAAAATCAACGTTATGAATTCCAAGAAAGACAGCACAGAGCACTGCAGGCCTCATGACAGCATGAAAAAAGCACCCTACTTAAATAACACTGGAATACAAAAGGATACCAGACTGTATTGCATCAAGTAGATTACATGGCATGGACAAGTCAACATCATGATACTACTGCAAAAAGGAAAATCCTCATTCAGGGAAATATGAACATCATACACCATAATTTAGCAGAATCCTGCAAAGCCACAGTCCCGTGAAACCATACACTACAAATTACTCAGCTGAAGGTATGTCCTCATTCTGGGCTACTACTAAAATGTGTGAACTGAACACTCAGGAATGTAGAATCATGACATAAACTTAAGAAAACTGTTACCTATAAGAAAAGACTGCTGAAATTTTCTTTTTTTATATAAAGACTTAGAGAGAAAATGGGTGAATATGAAAACCAAAAGCCAATAACCAAAGAACTACAAATGAAGTGGGTAATTCACTAAAGGGGGGAGGGCAAGTATAAACCAACCTATCTCACTGAACGCAAAGGTTAAATATCTGGAAAAACATCACGGGTAAAAAGCCCTATAAATAAGCAGTCTAAAGAGGTTAAAGTCCCCTTCGATGAAGGCTTGTTAGAATAAAGATAATGTCAGAAGTTGCCCAGGTTTACTGATCCTCTTTCAGTATACAAAAGGGAAGACCTTTTCCATCCTAGGCTCCTAGGTTGATATGGGTTAGAAAAATGAGACATATAAACCTCCTTAAAACCATCCCTATAATGAATGCGAAAGAATTCAGAGCTTTTACTGTTTTCTAACTGTGGAAAACAAATGCTAATCTATTTTGCTGGCAGATCTTTCTCTGATCCTGCAGTGCCTATTAATAAAGTTGGCCTTCTAGAGAGCATATCTCCCAAATCCATGATCAGATCACAGATCTTGGAAACACAGGCCTAAGTAGTTTTTCCTGTTCAGCAGCTCCGATATCATTAGTTACCACAGGAGAGGAAAAGAGAATGTTTATAGAAAGCAATAGGTTTCTTTCTGCTCCATGTTTGTTTAATTACATAAGGAGCATATGTACATAAAAGGCCAAGTAACTAAACTTCTGGCCAAAGTTAATTGCTAATATAACTGCTGATAAAACAACAGGAAACTACAAGCCCGCCAGCCTGATCTCAGTGCCCAAGAAGACCACGGAGCAGGTCTTCTTGGGTGCCATCACACAGCACATCCAAGACAACCTGGGGATCAAGACCACCCAGGAAGTGTTTAGGAAAGGCAGGTCCTGCTTGACCAATTGGATTTCATTCTACAACCAAGTGACCTGCTTAGTAGAAGAGGGAAAGACTGCAGATGTTGCCTGCCTAGACTTCAGTAAAGCTTTTGACCCTGTCTCTCACAGCATTCTCCAGGAGAAACTGGTTTCCCAGGGTATGGGTAGGTGATAAGTAAAAAATGGGCTGGATGGGCAGGCCCAGAGAATGGTGGTGAATCAAGTTAGATCCCATTGGCAGCTGGTCATCAGCAGTGTTCCCAAGGGCTCAGTACGGAGCCCCGTCCTGTTTAATATCTTCACCGATCACCTGGACCAGGGGATCAAGTGCATCCTCAGTCAGTTCATAGACAACACCAAGCTGGCTGGGAGTGTTGATCTGCTGGAGGGTAGGAAGGATTTGCAGAGGAATCTGGACAGGCTGGATCAATGGGCTGAGGACAACTGTAAGAGGTTCAACAAGGCAAAGTGCCAGGTACAGCACTTGGGTCACATCAATCACATGCAGCACTACAGGCCTGGGAAAGAGTGGCTGGAAAGCAGCACAGTGGGAAAGGACCTGGGGGTGCTTGTAACAGTTGCTGAACATGAGGCAGCAGTGTACCCAGGTGGCCAAGAAGGCCAATGGTAACCTGGCTTGTATCCAAATAGTGTGGCCAGCAGGATTAGGGCAGTGATTGTCCCCCTGTACTTGGCACTGGTGAGGCCAAACTGAATCCTGTGTTCAGTTCCAGGCCGCTCACTACAAAAAAGACATTGAGGTGCTTGAGCACATCCAGAGAAGGGCAACAAAGCTGGTGAAGGATCTGTAGAACAAGTTTTATGAGGAACAGCTGAAAGAGCTGGGGTTATTTAGTTTGGAGAAAAGGAGGCTCAGGCAAGACCTTATCACTCTCTGCCTCAAAGGAGGCTGTAGCAAGGTGGGTGTTGGTCTCTTCTCCCAGGCAACAGGTGGTGGAATGAGAGGAAATGGCCTCAAGTCGCAACAGGGGAGGTTTAGTTTCAACATTAGGAAGAAGCTTTTCACTGAAAGGGTCTTCAGACATTGCAACATGTTGCCCAGGGAAGCCTTGGAGTCACAATCCCTGGAAATGTCCAAAAGACCTGTGAATGTGGCAACTGAGGACACAGTCTGGTGGTGAACACAGAGGTGTTGTATTAATGGTTGGACTCAATGATCTCAGAGTTCTTTTCCAACCTTAGTGATACTACAATTTTATGGTTCTATTTTCAACACGATGCAGAAAGGAACAACTAAACTAGGTTTAAATCAACTATCAAAGCTGTATCAAACAGGCCCGATCAGATTTTAGCCCAGTGTCAAATGAAATACTCGTTTTGCTCTGGGGAGATTGCATTAAAAAAGTGAAGGAAAAAAATTACCAAAGCATAACATATCAGAAAGGAGCTACAGAAAAACAGAAAACAAGCAAATGTCCAACCAAAAATACCAAGTTTATGTTGGACAAAAAAAAAAAAAAGACCAGCAATTTTTTTATGAGCTGTTTAGAGTAACAGATTAAAGTATCTGCAATATTCAAACCCACAAAGATTTA
This sequence comes from Scytalopus superciliaris, assembly GCA_013400415.1. Taxonomy (NCBI): domain Eukaryota; kingdom Metazoa; phylum Chordata; class Aves; order Passeriformes; family Rhinocryptidae; genus Scytalopus; species Scytalopus superciliaris. The sequence continues at coordinate 89,514 of VXBX01002809.1, forward strand.
ACCTTGAAAAAAAAACAAATCAACAACCCCCTTCCTTACTTCGTTCTAAAATATAAACTTGATCTTCTTTCGACTGGATGCACATTGCATTCTCTATTGCCCATACAAGCTACACCCACCAGGAGCATCTAACAGAGCCAGCCCACTCAATAAGAAATCATTCATTGTTTTATAAAAAAAAACCCAAAAACTCATTCAAGTTGATGTGCACAGAATTCTTAAATTTCACCATATTTTCCAGGGAAAATAATTCCTAAACAAGTTCCATAACAATTCTAAAAACTCTTTTTTTAAAATAAGACTGGAAGTCCAGAATGACCAGATTACACAATAGCTATCTACAGAGCCAAAGAAAAGTATTTTTTCTTGCTCTTCTTTATAATTTAATATTGACACTAAAACATAAAACTTGCAATACAGAATTTGGTAAAATATGGATTATATGTGACTTTTCTACTCAATTCCTGCAAATCTTTCCTTCTCCAAGTTATCACAATATCACAAGTAACAAACAGCTCTTCAGTCTGTTCAGCTTGATTCAGTCATGTATTTGTAAAATCAGCATGACAGGCAGTTCTTCCTCTTTTTCTCCCTTACAGCCTTCCCCCTGACACACACACACACACACACACACACACACACACACACACACACACACGCACACACAGAGGCTGCATACTGGAAGGCAGAAGAGAGAGTCCTTAACAAGCTGTTGTGAGACAGACACGATAAACCAGATATACAAGATAAGTACCAACCTTAGCAGTACTGCATTTCAACAGAAATACAAATACCAGATTTGATTAAATTTAACTGATTTGTGCTTACAAACATCCAGATGGTACATGACTAAACAAATTGCACATGTTTTCTGAAGAAAAATGACCTTGATATCCAAGTTAAAAAATTAAACACTTTATTTATGCTTCTCAAAGCGTAAAACAAACTCATGACAGTTCCAAATAGCGACCTATATCTCATATTTAGGAGATTATCAGACATGCTTACAAAACACATGCAGATATTAGGTTGCCATACTATCAGGCACAGTCAAGGAGTACAGACCAAACACCAGGGAAATGTACAAAGATTGCATCCCAGTTCTTTATACCTCAGACTGGTATGACTTAAAATTGGCTTTTCATACCTTAGGCTGCAAAAAAATCAGGATTCAATAATGAAGATTAATAGATCATAGGATATGGAAGCCATGCCTTCATTCAGCTGGTTATACATGTCTTTACTTTGGCAGTACAGGATGTTAAGAGGTATAGATCCCACCTCCACAGAAATTCATCCTGACTGAAGATGACTTTCTAATTCTGACTACAAATTTCAGGGGATATTTTATAAGTGATATTGCATATAGCAGCTCACTCAACATGTGTATCAAATAGGAATTCCTAAAAAAACAAGCAAAAAAAAAAAACCAACAAAAAAACAACCAAACAAAAACCCCCTAAACCTAAGTAAATACAAAAACCCCACAAAACTTCACAGAATTCACTTGCACCCGTCTCATCTCCTTATCCTCCTTCTTCTCCTGCTGCCAAAAGAAAAATATTGTGGACTTGAACAGCATGCACTAAGACCCATATTCATAGGCAAGATTAAGTTTTTACTGAATTCAAAGGAAGTAATGAAAGAGGCTCTAAAAAAATAAAACCATAACAAGCATAAAATAGACTTTTGTTCAACAATTTTTTCCCTGTTACTAGAGAATACCATTAGTGAAAATATCCTTTGGAGTTTTGTCCCTTTTCCTAATTTAAAAATCACAAAAAGCTATCAGCTCTGAAAAAGGGAAATTGATCATGTGTCCCTGCCTCTCTGTTTTTCTTTATTTACACAGCAGAGTATCATTCCAAGCATTTCAAAGTTTAAAAAGCCAGTGTTTGCAGTTCCTCCTGTAGCTCTCTGGATGCTCATCATTCACACTGAAAGGAGAAGTGGTTTATCATACCATTAAAAACAGAATAGGATCCTGCAACTGGAGATCAGACCACATGCGTAAAAACTACAAAAAGGAAAGCAAAGTGACAGGTAATTTTAAATCTGGATGCTGTTGCTAACTGAGTAACAAGAGCGTTAATAATGCTTCTGAGTAAGTTTGAGCAGAGGTGACAACAGGGCAGTAACGCAGCCTCCTAGAAGGCAGAAGAGACTAGGAAACGTACATTCCTGTAGAGGGAATGCCAGTCCTCTTGTGTACTTCTTCCCAGCAACACTGAAACTCAATCTTCAGCTTTACAACACATCTAAATCACAGTGACTAATGGTGTTAGCTGGCAAGAATAGCAAAATCCAAACATCTATTGAAGGACAGACAAACCAGGAGCAAATACTTGCTGCAATAAGGTCTGCCCAAGGATGCAGCCCAATTCTTGAAGGCTAACCAGTATTGGTATACTCCTGATTCAGAGTGCAATGAAGAGCCGAAGGAAAGAAGAAAAGAAATGGTAGTTTGCCAGTGGAGGCAACTTTCTTTTGACAAGGTGGTAATTGTGTGAGAGTCAGGCCAAATTCAGCAAATGCATTATAACCTCCCCAGGAGCCAAATAATTACTTTCTGTGTTTTCAGCATACCATCATTGCCACTGTTGCTTTTACATTATTCCAGTATGGGCTTTTTCGGTGTTCTAGCAATGACTTTTCTGTCCAACATGAGTGACAGAGGGGGAATGATGATTTTTCAAGGGATTTAGTCTCAACAAAACTTAAATAATTTCATGGGGCAAGGAAATCAAACCACTTATTTAGCCTAAGGACTTTTCCTCTTACCAAACTTCAATAAAGCTTCTCAAGGAGGTCATACAATTTCTTTATACTGGAAACTATTAGGCAACCTAAATATACAGTTTGCTGCCAGTTTCCTCTATAACACAGTATGTTACGGTTCTCTTCAGTACTCCTTACTCATGCTTCTAATGAACTTAGCAGGAGATTTATCCAAGTAAGAAATTACTATTACAGTCCTATGTTCCTCATGTTTATATAACTTCTTTCATCCAGAAGATTTCAAAATGTTTTAAAGGTCACATGTAGAAAATTACTACATTCAGTGCAAGTCTCTTATCAAGAGGAACATAGCAATTTCTCAGTACCCAAGCCCAAAACAATTTAGGTTAGAAAGTAAATATGAAAGCCATGTCTACACGGAGAGTTCAGATCCTCAGTGACATTATCAAATTAACATCTGGCAGTGGTTCCAGAGTAAAAGGTACAGGGATTTTCACCTGGCAGATAGGAGCTTAGTTTTACATCTGACTCATGGCACATCTACCTGGCATCATGTTGGGACATTCCTTCAGTACTAAACCAAGGAAAAGACTACCACCTTGGGAATCAGTTACACCACTTCCTGCAGCATCCAGGATTTCTCTTGGACATCTCGCCTCCAAGCACAGACCAGCTTAACTGTTCAATGTAATACTGCCATAGAAAAAGTTAATCTGCTTTGAAAATCCAATCTAGAAATAAGATATAATCAAGAAGTCCTAAGAATTATTTACACTAATTTTAACAATTTTACCAGCTGTAAAAAAACATAATCCATGTCTAGCCCCTGGCACAAAAGACAACTCTTCTGGAAAGAAGAAACTATTCAACAATGAAAATATCCATAAACCCTACCCCAACATGAAAATATTTCTGTAAATTAAAATGTACATCATGAGTATAAAGAAAATGTTTTAATCAACTTTGCACCTAATTTCCAGTGGCCTTCAAACCCACTAAACTCGCATATGATTGGCTGTTTTTCCACCTGAAAATCTGGTCACATGTAGAATTTTAACATGCAGAAGCAGATAGTAAACATTCCATCACAAAAACCCTCCGGATTTCTCTGAATTAAAAAAAAAAAAAAAGTAGTGTTTTACATTGTCTTATAGCTCCCATCAGTAAAAAAACAGTCAACATTTTTAAGAACCACTGCACACTAAGAACCACGCTGAGGCATCAATTTAATCTAACATCAAGCTTCAAAATGGAAGACTGAAATAAATAAATAATTCTCAGTGTCATCAAAACACGGTAGTATTGTTATTCTGTCTAACGCTGATGAAAACCATTTTGTCCTACAAGCAATACCAACGAATTCTTTGACAAGGCACTAATTTGGTCACTCTGACTCCAGATCCTTTAAAAAAAAAAAAAAAAAAATCACCCAAATGGCCTTTTGTGTCTCTTTGGCACACTAATGATTCTCTCCACAGAGACAAAGGTCTACTTACTAGCTCAAATCAAATACCAGAATTGGAGACAAAAACTGCCTGGACTAAAACCTCAACCTGTATTTATCTCACACTATGTGTAAAAACTCAACTTTGAAAACATATGAAAATGCAAACCACTTAAACCTTATGGGGAAAAAAGAAACCTATAATCCTACTCAGGTATACATTGTTTAAGTAGACAAACAAAACTCAACCTATCAACTACGGTTTTTCCGCAGCAGGTCACTGTTGTGGAGAAATTGGAAATAAAAAAAACAAACAAACAAAACCAAAACATTTGTTGCTAAAACATGTGAAACATGAAGTATTCAAGTGGGGAAACCAGAATGCAATGAAACTATTTGTTTCTCAGGAACTCTACAATCTTTGGTTTGGCATGGGTTTTTTTATTTTTTTGTTGGTTTTTGCATTTCAATGCTTTTATCCAGCTGAGTTACCCATGCAACAAAACATAATTTTACACTGACTTTGCCTATCAAACTGACTGGTTGTTAGAGAGCCTTTTTTAAAAGACTTTGCACTAATTCAGTAATCTCATCTTGCTGAATATTACCAATCTGTACATATCTCTCTGTGGTATAAACACAATGCCACTGTTATAACTGGAAAACACACTATTTGTGACAGATGCAATTCCCTCTCAGTGCATTTATCTCGCTGATTTCCTTTGTTAAAAAAAAAAAAATCAACAAGTATTCAAAACTCAAGCTAGAAGAAGTCCTTTCAACACTCATTCTGGTTTCCAGAAGTCTAAAAAAATCAACTCCAAAACTAAAGAGTAATCTTTTTTCTCAACTAATTGGATCCAACCTTGCAGTTACAATTGCAAACATGTAACATTGTTGCAAGTCACATTGATCACTGCTGTGACCAATATCTGCATTGTAATCGCAGCTTTTGATAGGATTGCAACTTTGATTGCCATTTAAACTTCTCTTGCTGACTGGATTAACCCCTAGGTATGATAACCATAAGAGAGGATTCCCGAGCAACATTCTCCTCTGTTAGCATGCATGGCTACAAGTGCACTCCTGTTCGTTTATAAAAAGCCTCCATTCCCCAAGCACACACGTTTAGGCCACAATACTGACAAACATCGGCAGGCACAGGAACCAGGTAATCCACCGCAAGCTTTCTGACTGGTGTACAGAGAAAGGGTCCTCCTGGGAAGTCACGATCACAGAGGGAGGCAAATTCCATACCACGCAATTCCGCTAACAATTCCTCCCTGAACACTGAAGGGTTATAATCCACCCTCTACAACCCCTGGAAACCTGGACATTGATGCCCTGTGATGAAAAGTGAATAATATTAATAATTATTATTAATAATGATGATATAAACTGGGGTTATATATGAGGCCAAGTTAAACTCATAGAAAAAATTAATTTAAAATAAAAAAAAATATTAAAGAGGGCGAGTGTCTTTGCAGGCACATCCCAGGGGATGGTTCCTCTTCCTGCGAGGGGCACAGCCTCGCCAGGGTTAGGCTGTGCAGGCAATTATGCTCTTCCTGGTATTTATTATTTCTGTTACCACACACGCCGGGGCACCGCTGGGTCAGGCTCTCCGAGGAGCCCCGGGCCGGGGGGGCTGGGTGTTCCCCGTCCGGCCCCGGTAAGCGTGACCTGCCTCCTGTCCCGGCCGCCCTCCCTCCCTCCTGGCCCGGGGAGGCACCGCGGCTCCCCCGGCCCCATCCCTGGCCCGGCCGCCCGCACTGCCGCCCCCGCCGCCGACCCACCGTGTGGAGGTGCCTTTCCTCACGTCGCACATCAAGCACTTGAAGGCCTCGGCGCTGTTGCGGAAGGTGCAGACGCTGCAGTCCCAGTACCCCTCGTCCGAGGAGGGTTTCGGCTGCCGCTTCGGCCTGCGGAGACACACGCGCGGCGGGGGCAGCACCGGGGGCAGCACCGGCCGCGCCGCCCCCGCAGGGCCCGGGGGAACGAGGCGGCGCCGCCGCTGCCCCTTACCTGGTCGGGCTCTTCTTGTCTCCCATACCGGCTCCAGACACGTCCCCGGCGCGGCCCTTTGTGCGCTTGTCAGTAAGGAGGAGCGCGGGGGGTCTCTGGGC
>VXBX01002809.1:95859-137836 GCA_013400415.1 Scytalopus superciliaris
CCGGAGGGCAGGCGGTGGCGGCGGCGGTGGCGGCGCCGGGCAGGGCGGGCTGGGCGGGCAGAGCGGCAGTGCCGGCCGCCCCCAGCGCGGAGCTGCGCCGTGAGCCGCCGCGCTGTCACCGCCCGGGGCGGGCTCGCATCAGCGCCTGGGCTGCCGTGTGCTGCTTCCTGCAGAAACTGCTCCAGGCTGCGCTTTACGGAAAGGGGAGTAGGCTGAACACGAAGTTCTGCTGAGAAGCCGTGCACCCCCTGGCCCGGAGGCGATGCCGAAGGAAAGCCTGGAGGTGCCGCGGGGTTCACACGCATGGCAGCAGCACAAGGCAGGACGCGGGTGGTGTTACCGCTGTTGCCTTCGTGCACCGGAGCCCAGCCGCAGGCTAGGATGCCATTTTGCAGGATGCTGTGCAAACCGAACAAAGAGCACATGTCCTAAGTGCGAAACAAAGACAGCAGTAAGACACGGGCAGAGGGCAAGCAGACAATGAGATGATACTGGTCAGCAGCTCGGTGGCCAAAGCTATTGTCGCTGCGTTGTCTTTGTCAAGAAATGATAGGATTTCAAGATCAAAATATGCCCAACGGGAGCTTTACCCAAGTGTGTGAAGACATAGACGTTTTTGAAAATTAAGCAAGTGGACAGAGGAGAAACTTTCTGATTCTGAAGGCAAAGTTGTCAAAACAAACTACAGGGTAGAATTACAGAGGGAAAATATAAATAAAGTGCTTGACATCTTGGGAAAGCAATTAAAGACCCATTCATTGGGACATTACATTTATGTACAATCACTAACACTTCTACAAGATTCATAGCTTTCTATCACTCTCTAGCAATCCTGTGCATCAGCAATTGAAAACTTGTATAGGATTGCCTACTTGTGGTCAGAAATTCATCCTAATTTCCTTCTGCATTTGCATCCAGCTTCCAGTATTGCAATTTTGCTCACCTTATGGTTTTTTTGGGTTTTTTTTCTATATTTACCTTACTTTTTCCTTCCTTCCCCCATTGCAATTTCTTTCTTTCTTCTCTGTTTATGCTTCTCATAGACTCTTTTGTAAATTATGAATCAAATGAAGAGATTGCACATCTGAGAATGGGCCATGCCACGCACAGACAGCTGGCCTGGGTGTATTTGCATTTAGTTACATGAACTAGGTGCCCAGACCAGCCCCCAGTGGGGAGAAATACACTCATGCTGGAGGTGACTGATCTGATGCTAAGACAGGCATACAATTTTCTCACCTATGGGCACCATTTCTTTGCATTGACTATAAAGAGCACTTTGCACCAATAGTCCAGAAATGGATATCTATTCTTTAAGATTATAGTATTGTATCAGGTGTCTCACCTGTTCTTGAACCTCACACTACATAGAAATCTCTTGATGGGAAGCAGTGGAGAAACCTGTCTCCTTGTGCCCTTTTCCACAGTACACTCTTTCTACTGTGCAAATAAACATATTATTTCCCCACTTCTGGAAAGCAATTATTTTGAAACAACCACTTTCTCTTGACCTTTCCTCTGTCACAGTCTACTTTTTCCACACTGATTGTAAGAAACGGAGCTTCCACTGACAGTTACAGAATGCTGGAATATGGTGTAATCCCTCCATTCTTGGAGAGAACCATTTCTAACCAGTAGAAGGAATTGCAACTGCCAGCCTCAAATGTTATCCCTAACAGACAAGTAATCATTCTGATTGTTGTGTTCCAGACCTCCCACTTCATGGGCCATCACCCAAACCACCATGCTCAAGAATCGTCATGTTTTCCCAGCAGCATTGAGCCTGTTTCCCACCAAACTCTCAACTAATCCTTATTTTGGGATCTGAAATGTGATTCAGATGGTGCATTCAAAAATTCAGGTGGATGGGTCATGGTGCGACTCACAGTGCCCATGGGTCTGTGCAAGAGTTCTTAAACACCACTGAAGAGGAAAGAAAGGCTGTTTTGTCATCATATAGGAACACAAGAGAACACCATTGAAAGCATCAATCCATCCCACGTCATCTTTGCAAATGAAACTGTGATGGAAGGCATTATTTAGCAGCAATGCAGGAAAGCACGTGGAAGAAATGCTGAAGAGATTTGGGAATACTTTGATACAAACTGACAAACTTGAGAATTCCATAGCCATAAATATTTTGTCATTGAATGGTACCTATGTAAACCTAGGAAACTCATCTCTCTTTGCTATATATTTATATGGCATGACCTAGAATGGCAAAATTGATGGTAGCAGTCTTTAAGAAAATGTTTGAGGAAAAAGAGGGAGTGAATGAACCGCCGTTTTGAATTCTCTGAGTTTTAAGTTTGATTTCATCAAGAAGCGCTGTTGTTCTGGAATAGTTATTTGCACCCTGCTTGAATTCAGCTGAGCTAAAGTAAATACATCTTTAAGACAGAAGGGCTGGGCAATATGATTGCATTTTTTTACATCAGATATTCAGTCTCCAGCTAGTTTGGTCTCTTACTATCTTAAAATTGACTTTTTTGCAGCATTGTACAAAAAAAAAACCCAACCCTTATGGTATCATTATATTGAAGATGATATTATGCTGATAGCTTTGTGGAAGTTATATATTTCAATATATGGTATAAATGTTCTAGCATTTATGGCTTCTGAGTTAAAAGTTTATTCATAAAAAAGAGGCTGTGAAAGGGAACAGTAGCAATTTTTTAAGTATCCTTTTGTGTGAAAATTCTTGCAGCAGAGAAAATTACAGCTGTTCCTGAAAAAGGGTGTTCACATGCAAGGTTATTTAAGAATAGGCTGATGTTGTGTAAATCCATAGAAAGATTTGCCATTTAGTCAATACTTTAACCATTGTTGTGCACACCAAACCTAAGCCAGTTGCTGCATTATCAGCATCCTGAGCAATTAAGAAATCACTTTGTCACAGATGAATTTAAAAAACTCTCCATAAAGATGGTTGTCATTACGTTGTAGATAAGCCACCTTTTAATGCCTATTCATGAAAAGGAAAACTACATAAGTATAAAATTGCACTAGAACAAATGGATGTTATTCCAGCACAATGTCTCTGTTTTGCTTGGATTGCACTGATATAATAAAATTAACACAATTAAATTAATTCAAAGGAATTTGATGGTGAGTTTTTTGACATGTTTAGCATAATGAAGTCCAAATCTTCTGGGGCTTCTGTGACTGGGCTTCTATGTGATACTGCACTAAAATAAAATAAAATTAAAAAAAAATACAAAACCAAACAAACAGACAAAAAACACCCAAAAACCAACCAAACAAAAAACACACACACACACAGAGACATGGGGAAAGCTGCTTGCAGACCCTATAATAAAGACAGTAAGATTGGTGACAATAGAACTGTCCCTCCAGCCTCTGTTTGCTCAGCCCCAGGGGCAGCCCAAGCTATTAAAAAAATACCAGTGGCTCCTGACAATCCATGTTTCTCTTACTAGTGTGTGGCAGTCAGAGAGTGAAATTCTGCTTTAGAAAGGGCCGGAACAGAGAGGGACCACATCTAGAGGTTTGTATTACTTTGTAATATCAGAGAGCCTAAAAACTGTTTTAAAAGAGTTTGCACTTCCTTGTGTGTACAAAGTCTGACCTAAACAAACATATCATATAATTTTTAGAGAACTATGAGACTTTTGAGAGTTGGTGCATCACCATGTCTTTCATGTTTCACCCAGCTAGAATGGCCCTGACATCAGCAGGGGTATACTGTCATTTATCTCGAGTAACAAGGGGGTGACTAAGTCCAGGAGTCTTTCTACGGGCATAATTTTACTGTGTGTTTGTGCAAATTGGGCTCCAACCATGTAAGACAGAGAATTGTAAACAGAACTCTTCTTGCAAGTTATAGAACAGCAGCAGCAATTGTGTGTGCAAGATCAAGAAAAATTTGACCATAGTGGGTTATTTTTTATATTTGCCCCTTATGAACTGGAAGGAAATTACCAAACCACTTACTTTCGGATACTTAGTAATTATCAAATAATTATTTCAGTAACTTCTCATTTATCATTCACTCTCCTGGTTTGGGCCCAGCCTTTATCCTTTCAGATTTTGTTGTGAATTTAAAAGCTGTTCAGCTCTATAGTTTTGTAAGTCCTCTGCTTCATCAAAGAAGACTCTTAAAGTAAAAGTTTCCTTACTTTTTGCATTCAGACTCTTTCTGAGGTAATCCGAGGTGTGAAGGATCATTGGTAGGAATAAAAGAACATTCTCAACAGTCGTTAAATATTTCTGGTGCTTTTGCTGAGATTTTCAGGTGTGGCGGCACACATGACAGTCTTTTAGACTGAAGAGGATAATTAATTTCAGATAGATCAGATTGTTAATAAATAATACTGGTACTTATTTCTATTATACCTCTCATAGGAGAGGTGTACTAAAAACTACCTGTGAATGCTAAATTGAAGGTATGCCAGATGATTGCTTCAGACACTGAAAAAGTATTCACAACCTGTCTCTGGACTAGAGGATTCCAGCCTAACAAATGGTGAAAGATTGGCTCCGCCAGGGCAAATGGTTCAAAGTGATAAAGCCGGAGTTTTGCTTTGAACCATCTATAAAGGAAGCAGAGGAAGACAAGGCTCACTAGTACCTGTGAATTTGGATCTCCAGGGTCAAAGGAACTGGAGTGAAGCTGCCCTTGTCGACTATGTAAAGCTGGGGCTAAATCTTCCCCTGTCTGCTCCCATCACCGTGAATTGAGGTAGTGTCCAGCACATCCTCTGCCAAGGAGTAACTTACTTGGTCGAAGCCTGAGGAGAAATAGGTATGTGTTGATGAGGATCCTTTAAACAGAAACAATGTCTGTCTTTGGCTGCCAGTTCTTGCTGACATCAGCATAAGCTCTGGCTGGTTACAGAGGTGAACAGATACATACCTCCTTTAGCAAGCCGAGCTCCCTTGGGACTATAGGAGAGAAAAAAATATCCCACTCTCAATGCTATCTGTTCACGTCTGCTCCCTGATTTCATCATGTCCCTTTGTCCCTCCTAATTTTCTCCCTCATTCCTTCTCTGCTCTTTGTCATCTTCCTGGTTTTTTTCCTTCACCTCTCCATGTGTTTCTTCATTGTCCTTCCTGTTTTCTTTTCCTCCTTGTCTTTATGTCTGAGATTTGTCTTTCTACCGGGTCTTTTGTACTGCTAATTCCACCTGCTCCATCCTCCAACTTCCTTTTCTGTCATGTCTCACTCTTCTCTTGCTAGATTTTCAATTTCACTGATGCTCGCTCTTTTAGTTGTTTTCAAGTGTTAAAATCTGACAAGAGGCTGAGTTTCCTATTTTTGTGTCATGCACATGGCAGGCTTCCAGTGGAATTAGTGCCAAAGGAGGAACAGCAGCCCAGAGGAGATTTCACACTTTACAGCAATTGAAAGCATTCTGAATTTGATTAGGGAATATGGCTGAAAGTCACATAACTTCCTGGTCCTATGTAGCATTTTTTAAAGGCTGTCAGAGCAAAATATGAAATACTGGAATTAAAGCCCCTAAGCAAGGTCCATGTTTAGTTCAGTGCTCCAACATTGTGTCAAGTCAGCACACAAACACCTACTGCAATGGCTGGATTTCATAAGCTGCCTTTGGATCAAAAGTGATGTTCACTTTTTCTCCCTGTAAATCCCTTTAAACAATTCCTTCAGATTTACTCTGAGATCAGAATTTGACTTAAAAGCATTATCTTTGACTAATGATGGGGAAAGGGTGAATGTGTCTGCATTGTGGGATCAGTAGGAAAAAAGGATATTGCAGGTGCACTGATTTTTTCAGATGTAACAGAAGTAGTGAATGAACAAACCAATCTTCTATCAGAAAAAAAACACACAAAGACAATAAGTCCTTGAGAAGAATGTCTCTTCTATCTGTAGTAAAAGGCATATTTCATTGTTTATGATTATATACACACACACACACACACACACACAGAGACATGGGTATTTAGATATTCCAAACTATTTCAAATTTTTCTTAAAAGGTATTCCATATCAACTCACTAAATTTTCATTATGAAATATTCTGAGGTAAGAGATCTCCATGAGAAATCTCTTCAGTCCCTTTTTTCCTCAATTTCCACATTATTCTACATAAGGAAGAGAATGATGAATATAATAAAGGTGCAGCATGCAGGAGTGCTGGTAAGAGATCTCACTTTTCTTTTTTGGCTTGGAATTATTGGCTTTGTCTCAGTTTGGCAAAAAATTATGCCCTTCCTGACATAAGCCATGTCAGTATCCTCTGCCTCTAGTTCCAGTGTTACATTTTCCATTTTTCCTCTCTTTTTTTTAACCTGTTCCTTTTCATTAAATTGAATAAAAAATATAGAATCCAAACAACAAAAAAAGGAAAAAAAAAAAAGCACAGGTATCAGGTCCAGCTACTAGAACACATTTCTGTGTGGGCTCAGAATCAAGGCTAGGTGAGGAAGCCTCTCCCCTGAGGAAAAGACAATTTCCTTTCCACTGTGTTAAGGTTATTGCAATGCCAGCATCCCTAAATAACTGCATCTTAGCACCCTTTTGTGCCTCTCCCCATCCTTTTGCTTGGACTTATATTGCTGCCAAGTGTGGGGGTGGACTATTTAGACGCAATATTTGAGCTTTTTCAAAATAAATTTGAAATATTAATTTCAAAATTAATATATAAATAAGAGAGAGAAAGAATAATGAAGTTCTTTAATTAGTATGGAGTGTACCCTCAGGCTTTGCCTGTAGGTTCAGAGCACTGTCTGTAGTGAGCCCATGCACTGACAGGTGACCAGGGCTCGGAGAAGCAGAAATCTCCCAGAGGAACCTGTCAGTTGACATGGATCATTGTTGATTCCTCCTGTTATGTTATTGCTCAAGGAGCAGATTCTCCAAATTGTTCAGGATTCAAGAAAAACTGTTAAAATAAAAGACTGTCAAATCTTGCAGTGCTTGTATTTTCAAGATTATTTAAACATTAAAAAAAGTGCAATGGCAAAAAATACTGCAGTTATCAAGATGATCATCATAGATCACCGCCACTGGAAGTTGAACATTGAAGTCAGATGACTTCTTTACAAAGCAACTGCTCTGCAGGCTCTGACTGGGGCTGTCTAGCCTGCAAATGACCATGAGGCTGCATGGCTAATGCTGCAGTCACATCACTGATGCAAAAGCTCTGCTCCCAAGCTAAACTGCTGCTCTCTGAATGCTAAAAAGGAATGTAATTATGCAAAAGGGAATTTGAAAAATGACAAATTTTGCACAGCCAGGAGGGCCAACCATGTCCTGGGGGCATCAGGCAAAGCATCACCAGCCAGTCAAGGGAGGTGTTTGTCCTGCTCTGCTCTGCACTGGGGCAGCCTCACCTCGAGCACTGTGTGCAGTTTTGGGCACCGCAATTTATAGGAAGACATTAAGCTGTTAGAGAGGATCCAAAGGAAGGCCACAAAGATGGTGAAGGGCCTTGAGGGGAAGCCATATAAGGCGTGGCTGAGGTCACTTGGTCTGTTAATCCTGGAGGAGACTGAGGGGAGGCCTCATTGCAGTTACAACTTCCTCGTGACGGGAAGAGAAGGGGCAGGCACCGATCTCTTTTCTGTGCTGACCAGTGGCAGGACCCAAGGGAACAGCCTGCAGGTGAGTCAGAGGAGGTTTAGGTTGGGTATCAGTAAAAGATTTCTCACCCAGAGGGTGGCTGAATACTGGAACAGGCTCCCCAGGGAAGTGGTGACAGCAGCAAGCCTGTCTGAGTTCAAGAAGTGTTTGGACAACAGTCTCAGGCATAGGGTGTGATTCTTACGGTGCCCTGTGTAGGGCCAGGAGTCGGGCTTGATCCTTGTGGGTCCCTTCCAACTTAATATGTTTTAAGGTTTTATGGTTAATTCTGCATTGGAGTTATCATAATCTGTAGCTGTTATGTACATTTGACTAACCCTCAGAATGCTCTCTTAAAGGCCTACAAAGAAATCTTCAAAGAAACCCTGGGATCAAGGCAGTGTAAACACAAGCTTTAAGTCAGCTTTGAGTGACAGATTCTGATTCATGCTTTCAAACACACCAGCCAGATCTCTGTCTCAGGTTGTTCGTTACCACTTGCAAAATACATAAGGACAGGCAGTGCCTTAATGTACCTCTCCCAGAACAAAGTCTTTATACATATTCTATTAAATTAGATAGTTTGGAAAAGAATTGTGCTTTCCTGAAGACTGGGTTTATGAAAAGACTGTCTAGAAGCTTCTATTTTTAATTAATTGAAAATTCTCTAGCATTCTAGACAATTTTAATGCACAATTTATTTTTTCTCACTAAGTCCATCTAACAACTACCATTTTCATATAAACAATGGTAAATATTGCTAAGAGTGAAGCATTGAATGTCTTTTTTATGCTATCAATAGAATATACAGTAAAGGCATTTCCCTTACCCTTGAGGAAGTACTTAAGTAGATAAAGCAATTAATAATGTGAGTTACTAGCTTATATATTAACAACAGAATATTTGTTAGCTGCACATGTAAGAAGACTTCAAACAAATTCAGTAGTTCTAGCTGTAGTTCAGTTCTTTGGGAGAAAAAAAGTCCTATGATTTGATTTGTTGGAAAAAAGCTATTTCACAGTCAAGAAGAGAGAAGTATCTGAAACTCTTTAGTCGTGTCTCTCATTAGTCTGCAGTAAAACACACTAGATACTGTGCTTGGGTTAGCCATCATAGCTTTATGCAAGCTGTCTGAGCTGTACACTTAGCTACAGATAAGACTCTCTCCCTGTGTAACTAGAAGATAACAAACTGTATAGCAGACACAGGAAAGAGGCAGCTCAACAAGAAAGTGTCAGGGAAAGACAGATTGACTTTGTCTTCATTTAGTAACCTCAGGAGGTCAAATGCAAGAGAAGTCATGGAGCTTCAAAGTCTAAAAGGTGCACGTATTTTAAGAGCTGTGCTCTGTCATCTTAGGAGTCTGCCTGGGACACTAGCCAGAACAGCATTGCAACAGCACCTGACAGATAAAATTAAAGCATGAATCATAATCTCTCTGGTCTGCCAAACTGAGCTTTATTCAAGTTGTAGCTTTAAGACAGATTACAGTTTATAATTTGATGGTATGTCCTGAAGCTAACTATCCTTAATTTCAAAGTGTTGTAGGCAGGTTGTATACTGGCACTGGGATACAAACATAGAGTTTTGTGAAGAAGGTTGAATGAAGGGAGTTCAAAATTCTAATGATTTCTGTTGTGTAAATTTAAATGAAATACCAACTGGACATTTGCCAGGATAAGATGTCATTCTGACAGAGCAGAACACTCAAGTATATCGAGCAAGCTCTTTGGATTAGTTTAAAAGAATAAAGGGCACTGTAACACTCAAGGCAGAGAAAACGTGGAATGCTTCAAAAAACAACCATTCAAAGTAGCATTGTTAATAAATTATTTAAATGGAATCTGGAATATGGAATTCTTGATAATTGAAAGCTTTTTCTTGGACAGGAGGAAGTAGGCAGGCAGAATACACATGGAAGAAAGCCCATTATAGAACAGAAGAGTATTATTTTCATTAATGCTAGCATTAGTGATAGGCTAATCTTCCAAAACAAATCAACTTAATCTATGACTTTGAAGCTATACAATTGGTTGAGTACCACAGTGAGTAGCATCCTTACAAGTTTCATTTTGGACACTAGCAATCCAAGGGTGATATAGCTTCAAAGAGTGGTATGACATAGTTTTCAATTCAATTTAGCATGCTGGTAACAGACCAAGTACTGGGATTTTTTTATTTGGGTTGACTGGGTCAAGGAATGCACGTAGAGAATTCTTCAGTCATCAGATTGCCTTGATATGCATGATTGAATATAGGCTTAGTAAACTAAACACTTTATAATTGCCAGCAAACTGCCTGCTTTACTAAGACTAATAAAAAAGATTAATGCAATCCAAAAGTTTTTGTCTCTGTACCTAGATTTGTAGGTCCTAACAAGTTTTGTAATCCATAGATCAAGCGAATATAGAAAAAAACCCAGACTATTCAGTTTATAAATCAAAGCATGCTCACATTTGAGATATCAACTCACAAAAATAAAATATCTGACAGTCTTCAGTGCAAGAATATGTATTTACTTCTAGTCTCTTCAGTAGAGTCTATTAAGGACCTGACATTCTGTTCATCGGTTGCAGATATGACCAAATCCCTTTGAAAAAGGGAGCCTGATTTTAATGAGAATAGCCATCACTATATGCAGCTGATATCTTTTCTGGAATTACTTTCAGTTAAATTAGTGATATACATTCATAATATCAACTCCAATTTAACATTTATTTTTGTCTGAGAATTTCTTCAAAAAGTTTTAACATATGAATATTTAACCAGAAAGCCTATGAAGAATTGCAGTGAGAAGACACAAGAAAAGTAACATAATACCTCCTAAAACTTGAAGATATATGTGAGGAATCTTGGCTCAGCTGAAAACCATCTGAAGTTCTGAGCCAAATTCATAAGCAGGCACTGGTTGCTTTGTGCTGCTGCATGTCAATGCAAAGCAAGTGAAATACAGCCACAAGTTAGGCCAGATCTACTGATTAGCTGCTTTGCATTACTGGGTGAACTAACACCAGCCAAAGAGACTGATCATTAATTGACTAGCACTCAGGCACAGACATATTTTATAAGAGTGGCATTGGAGCCCAGGTGATAAGTGTGTGCACTGTCAAGAAAAGCTATTAACAAATCAGGCCAGTATCCCCTACTCCTTTTGCCCAACTGAGCTGAATGCAAATCAGTGAGTGAGGAAGGATGATGCTTGACTTTGTTATCTCCAGGTATAAATGTATAGATACACCTATATATAGACCTGTACCTGTTTATCACATACAGCAATTTCTATAGCAGTTGTTAAAAACATACTATCAGTGCATGTCCTCCATATGAAGCCTACGTGTGAGGTTTTAGGAGACTTAACACTAAGAAAAGTTTGAATGCTCCTACATTTTCACATTATTGAACAAAATAATGGCCAAAAATCACATCCTCTGCAAGCACCAGAAAGGATATGGCAATCCAGACAGAGCTCCCACAAAAACTTGCAGCCATCCAGGTCTCAGGGTGTGGATGTCGTCTACCTAAACTTTCATAAAGCCTTTGACACCATTTCCCACAGCATTATCTGGGAAAAAACAGCTTCCCAAGGTGTGGAAAGGTGCTGGGTAAAAACCAGGCTGGATGTCCAGGCCCAGAGAATGGTGGTGAATCAAGTTAGATCCCATTGGCAGCTGGTCATCAGCAGTGTTCCCAAGGGCTCAGTACGGAGCCCCGTCCTGTTTAATATCTTCACCGATCACCTGGACCAGGGGATCAAGTGCATCCTCAGTCAGTTCATAGACAACACCAAGCTGGCTGGGAGTGTTGATCTGCTGGAGGGTAGGAAGGATTTGCAGAGGAATCTGGACAGGCTGGATCAATGGGCTGAGGACAACTGTAAGAGGTTCAACAAGGCAAAGTGCCAGGTACAGCACTTGGGTCACATCAACCCCATGCAGCACTACAGGCTGGGGTGTAGGGGTATATACCCTTTGTCCATAAGATTTTACTATGAGGAGACAGTTATTCACTAAGGGAAGGCTTTCCTGCCTAAAGAGAGACATCTTTCTCAAGATAGTTGCTGTTCTTTCACCCCACGTTCCAGAGAGTCTCTCTCTCTCTGATATGTGAGAGAGGGATAATGCTCAGTCATGTTACAGGACTGCTGTGACCCGAGGGGAGCTGGGGGTGCCAGTGATAATACAGTCTGAAGAAGGATCAGGAGATATATCTTTCTCAGGCCAAACACTTTTGAAACTGGTGTAGGTTTTCTCTGTAAATTTTAGCATTCTCACCTTCAAAATAAATTTCCTTGGATTCTTTCCACTGCCTGTGCATTTTTGGGGGTACCTGTGTGTATCTTACTTCACATGGGCAAAGAGTGGCTGGAAAGCAGTCCAGTGGAAAAGGACCTGGGGGTGCTGATTGACAACCACTGAACATGAGCCAGCAGTGTGCCCAGGTGGCCAAACAGGCCAATGTTAACCTGGCTTGTATCCCAAACAGTGTGTTCAGCAGGACCAAAGCAGCAATTGTCCCCCTGTACTTGGCACTGGTGAGGCTGCACCTCAAATCTTGTGTTCAGTTCTGGGTCCTTCACTAAAAAAGGACATTGAGGTGCTGGAGCGTGTCCAGAGAAGGGCAACAAAGCTGGTGAAGGATCTGTAGACCAAGAGAAGAAGGCTCAGGGGAGACCCTATCACTCTCCACATCTACCTCAAAGGAGGTTGTAGGAGGTCAGACTGTCTCTTCTGCCAGGTAAGAGGCAATAGGACAAGAGGAAATGGCCTCAAGTTGCAACAGGGCAGGTTTAGATTAGATGTTAGGAAAAATTTCTTCATGAAACTGGTTGCCAAGCATTGCAACACACTGCCCAGGGAAGTGTTAGAATCACTGTCCCTGGAATAGTTAAAAAAAACACATGGATGTGGCTCTTGAGGACATGGTTTAGTGGTAAACTTGTTGTGGTGCTAGGGTGATACGTGGACTTGATGGTCTTAGAGGTCTTTTTCAATCTTTATGATTCTATGACTCTAACAGAGACATGGGATAAAAGAGCGCCAAATGGCAAATTTCTGAAGTGACTGGTTTAGGCTTTTACGTTTTATATTTTAAATTAAAAATTAGTTAAAACACCTCATCTGTAAATTGTCACAAGAAATTCTGTATCTAAAGCACAGGTGATATATCCTATGACATATTCTTGCTGGTGCATCCTACAATCCATACAAAAGGATCTCGAACTTTTATGTGTACAAAGCAAAGAAGTTTTGAGTATTGAATCATTCTCTCAGATCTCTATACAAAAAACACATACCAGAAACACACCAGTACTCTATGTTCCTTACAGCACATTGAAGGTCTGGAACTGGGTGTAAAAAAAAACCTCACCTGTGGTGATGATTTTACGGATTATATAAACTTTCTCTGATGTTCAGAAGTGTGGAAAAGGGCTGTCATAGTAGGCATAGTCAGGATGATCTTTAACAGCATGCTGCCACTTCAGTATGAAGTACTCAGTAAAGGGCTTGGAAGAATTATTTCTGGCCAGTTGAATCATAGTGTCTTAGATGTGCTGATGAATGGTGTTGCTATACAAAACCTCTGAGTTCAGAAGCAGCCTTAAAATGTCTGCTTCCAGTGCTATCAAAGATGATAAGTATTGTAAAGCTAATGTTACCCATATAAAGATAACAGCAGGAACATCAGTGATCGTATGAGCATGTCACAGCTGTACCTGGACAGTGCGAAAGTCAGGGAATTAAAAGTAAGAGACAATAAGTCCCAGAAGATTGTCTGGGTGAAACTTTTCTTTTATTATGTGCTGCTATGTTTCATTTTTAATTGGCAAGGAAAGGGTTTCAAAGAGCCATAAAGCCTACAGCTCCAGGGATATTGGGCCTGAAAAAGGCATGCTAAGGAGAGCATGACATTACACCACTATTCCTTCTTCCACATCATTCTTATCTGGGCCACCCATAGAACTTGGAACCTTCATCCTAAGCTCCAAGGTGGCAATTTGGTTTAGGGCTGGAGATCAGAGAAGCAGCAAGCATACAGCGCCAGAGGCACTGGGGCTTGAAAAGGGATAACATGGTGAGCACAACACTACACCTACACTGCTCCTTCCACATTTTTCTAATCTGGGCCCTTCATGGTACATAAGCCTCAATCCCAGGCCACTACAGTGAATGGGTAGAATTTGGGTTCAGAAAACCACAATGTGTACAGCTCCATGGACACTGAGGCTGGAAAAGGCATAGCAAAGGAGGCACAGCAATGCACTAACACTGGTCTCTCCACATCTTTCTTATCTGGGCCATCCATGGTGCTGGGGACCTCACTCTCAACCGCAAGTCTCCATTAGGTTTAGTGTTACGGTTAGGGTTCAGAGAACCACAAACCTCCAGGCACAGTGGGAATGGAAAAGGCATGTCAAAAAGGGCGCAGCACTGCACCCACATTGTTCATTTCATGTCTTCATAATCTTGGCCACCTCTAGTGCTGGGGGTCTCAGTTTCAGACCTCCTATGCCTTTGAGGGATTACATGAGTCCTCTATAATTCAAAGTATTTTATGTACAAAATACATCTGTTTAGTTCTGTATTTTCTTGGGAAAACTATCCGCTTCTAAGTTCCTTTTGTAGAGACACTTAAAGAGCAAACAAATAAACAAGACAGTAATGACTGTATCTTTTTTCCTGTTGCATATGAAATATTTTCTAGAGGCAAATGTGACTTCACAGTCGTTCTTTGTATTTGAAATCAAATAGAGGTGGAAAGAGTCAGAGGAGTTGTAAAAACTAGCAATACACTAGGTTGTTTGGTTTTTCTGTAGGCTGGCCTTGCAACACACAAATTCCCAGAATAACGGCAATGTTCTCCTTTACTCCAGCGAGGTTTGCCACTCAACTAGGAGCTGATCCCTGAAGCTCAGTCTGCTATACTCCTTCAGTGAGACAGATAAGAACCCTTCTTTTGGTAGTTGACAGGATCAAATTTACTGAGTTCATTTCAAGATAGCATCATGTGTTCACACTGAAACAAACAGTGGACACAAGTTCATTCGTTTTAAAACTTGCTTCAAGGTGGTTTTCATGTGTTCCTAACTCAGCCCTGTACTAAGATTTTGAGTTCTTATCCGCCTGCCACTGTAAATCTTCCATGACTGCTTAAATCCAAGAGTCACTCTGGATTTTGAAGTCTAGATGGATACAGGGTTGACAGTTTTATCTTGTTTGGGTTTTGCTAGTTTTTTCCCCCTTCCTTTTCCACCTGAAATAAAGTAAGCAGATGGAATCCCAGGTCTCTTGAGAATAACCGCAGGAAAGAAGTTTTCTGTGGGTGTGCAAAAACAAGCTAGAGGACAATTTGTCATTTATTGGTGCACTGCTGAGTCTGAAGTAATTGTGCCACTTCTGAGCAGTGTGAGGAGGCTGGAGGAAAGCACACATTAACACGGAAACGTTACTAGAAAACAGGGCAATGTCAAACTGGACAGTTCCCACAAAAATTGCTGATGTGGTAATTATAGAAAAATTGGGTTTTTTTAAAATGTGTTAAACTAAGTATGGATTAAATTGTATCAAAAATAAATTAACAGCTTTTCTGTTTAGAAACCCATGTTAATGGATATGAATATACACATTAAGAATTATTTGTTTATTGACAGCCAAAGTATTCTGACATAATTATAAAAAACCATGGTCTTTCTTAATGGATAGTGTTAATTTTGCACTGTGTCTGGGTTTGCAGAAATTACTTACTGCATTACTAGGTGCTGACTGTGAGATAAGGCCCTGACAGCTTCTTAAAAATACAGTTATTCATTCACACTGACTTCACATAGAGCTAATCATTGCACGGTTTTGCATTTGTTGCAGAAAGCTAAAAGGAAAACCACCACTTCACTTTACTATCATAAATATTTAAGTGATGAAGTAGAAAATATTCTCTGGCTTTGGTCTTTTTCTATGCCAGATGAAATAAAAAAAATTAGTCATTCTTTCTTGTTATATTTGTTTGAGGAAAATGTTTTATTGGCTTTGCAGCTTCCCAGGAATCTTTTTTATGTATAAAATCACCTGAAAAAAATTTAATGCAAGTACTTCTGAAGGTGACTGACCTTGCAGTTTCACAATCACTTTATACAAGCTGACTGTAGGCTGTCCCTCAAAAAAGCATTCCTCTTCCCTGCCCAGTGGTCTGTTCCTGTCTCCCCCCTGCATTGGCTGCCTTAGGGACAGGGTACGGCATGGTGAGATGGATCAGCTCCACTGGGTTTCCTGCCGAGTTTATTTTCTCTGCTCTGATCTGTGAGCTAGTCCAGCTCAGCCCACAGCTGTTTGACTGGAAGCAGTGGGAGCTTGTATCAGAGGCAAGGAGGAGAGAGCTAGACCATTCCTTCTAGGCTGCGGCAAATTAGGCTTCATTGCCCACATCACAAGTCAGAAACATAAAAATAGGTAACCTCAGCAATAGGACAGCATTGGAGGTTGCACTGAACATCTGTCAGAACGCCCAAATTGTTCTAACATCAAAAAGGACTTGAATTTGACCTCTGATCAAAAGACAGAAAAGCCTCCATGCAGACACTTTACTGGAAAGCAAAAAGCCCTTTGTAGTTTATCACTTATTTAAGAGCAGAGGCGTAAGTGGTACTTCACAGAGACAGGACTGGATTCCTGGCATTCACAATCTAAGCCCTCGCTCCCTGCATTGCAAGACAGAGGCACAGAGTCCAGCCTACATCACTGGGTTGCATACCTGAGGGATCAGATACTATATTAAATAATTAAACGTGATAGTGGGAGAACTGACTAGACACATATACATTAACTTACAAGAATAAAAGTGTCACATGATGATGTTGCTAGAAGCTAAAGATCCACTTTCCCAGGGTTTAACCTGGTTTTGTGACTCCACTTTTTCCAATATTTTTGCCTGTGTTACTGTCTAACCCATAGGTGAGTTGGGTAAACTTGCTAAGTAGTTTTCTGCTGGCTCAGCCAGCAGATCCCAAAAACTGTTGGATCATGTGAGCAGTTAGAAGAAACCAGAAAGTCTGGCAGAATGGAAACCACCCTTCAGTGGGCAGCCAGGCATCCGATTGTCACAGCTGTAATGAGAACCCTCCCAAAAGCTCGCTAAATCACTAATGATTTGCATTCAGTTTATAGCACCAGTGACAGCTCAGCCGGTGGGTACCAGGAACAGGAGCTTTTCCTGGGGAAGGTTGACTATGAGCTGCAGGGAGAGTAATTTCATTCCAGCACAGCTGGATCTGGGAAAGGACATCCATCCATAACCTGGGATTCACATACATGACTATATCTTCTTATTTAAAATGAATTATTTTTTTTTGTAAAAAGAAACAGGGAAGATACTTATAAAGAAAGTTATGTGGGTAGTAAAGTCAGCTACCCAAAAGTTATAAGATGCCAGGTGGCTACGTGACTTTGACTCAGTGTCCTGTACAAAGTGCATTGTGTAGTATCAGCACGTATCGTTCCTCCATGGAATCTCTATCTGGTTCACTGCAGAATACAGATGAAGAAGGACTAATAAGGGGATCTTCAGTTTGCTACTTTCTAACATTCAAAAGCTTCACCTTGCACCTTATATCCTCATCAATATTCCTGTAATGCAGAGGGTTACATGCAGTATGCATGATGTGTGGATGCACCTGTATATACTTTGAAGAAAGTTCTTAACTGAAGGAAAAGTAAAAATGTCTTGAAAAAGACAGAACAAAAATTATTAATGATGAGATTTGATTTTATTTCTCTCTATAATTCTTGTTAACTTTGGACTTACAAAGTCATGTTAAACGATATATACAGCAAATAGTAAATCAATTTATCACAGCAAATGTCAAACAAACATGACCAAACTTGAATGTGACTGAGTGAACAGTCACATGGGGAGAAAATCTTGGCAGCTGTCTCCAAATAACTATTAATTGTCCCAAAGGTGAACAGACAAGAGAATGGCCTAAGGCCTCTAAGAGAAAGACCCTCTGCATTTCAGAAGACACAACACTGAGAAAGCTGAGATAAGGCAGAAAGCTGAGAGTAGAGCTCACATACAGTGGCACTTTTTGGTTTGAATCCTGCCTTTTTTCCAACTCTTAATTTCTTCAGCTTCCCCTTCCCCCCCCCCGCCTTTCAGAGTCTGAAGTAAATTCCAGTAGGCAACATGTGCATAACATCAGCTACCTTAAAAATTTTAGTTTTTAGGAATCAGAATTATTTTTAGGTAAAATTTCTTATCCTCCTGTGATTCTTGTGAAAGGCTAAGAAATCTGTAGAATGGACTTAAAGGTAGGAAACCTCTGCCACATACTGAGCTCAGCAACCCTGTTGTCTAGCCTTCTGTCTCTTTACTGCTCCATGTTGCCTTTGTGAATGAGATATGGAGACATGATATACTGGGTTTTATTTGGTCCCCTAATTCCTATTAAGAAGATGAGGGAATTATAACCACTTGGTAACAACAGACATTGGATGAAGAAGTACAGCAGGAAGGTAAACACGAGGTTTGGTTTTGATTTGGTGTGATCAAGATTTACAGTACTGTTTTTTTAAAAATACATAATTCATTTCTAAATGGCCATACAATTAAAGGAACAAAAGGTGCCTGCATTTAGTCAGAAAAACACATGCAAAAAAAACCCACTGTAAAATATGAAAAACTTTCTGACACAAATAAGATGTCTTTAAAGATACTATTTTAATTCAGATCAAGTGTTTGTCAATTATGAGCATTAACTGGGGACACAGTCATCCTAACTGACATATGCATTCATCCATGGACATAGCCTAGAGGGGTGGTGATCAATTATTCAGCAAGGCATTTTTTGCTGCCTCCACCTTTCATAGCACATCATTCGCTAGATTGTGATCAGTAGCAAATATCTCAACTGGAGCAAATGAGAAAATAATTAATATTTCTTGGTTGAAGCTACATGAGATTTTATTTTCCTCAGTAAAAATCCCTCCTCAGTAACTAGGTAATGGAAGATGCATAAGCCTGGTTCCTTCTGTTCTTCCAAAAGATCTGACATAGTGGTTTGCCATTTTCCAAAAGTCCCATATGCTTTAACGTTCAAACCTCTCAGAATTCTGCCTCTTCCATCACATTTATTGTCACCTCCTTCTCTCCCAAATCTTTGCTGTTTGTCCAGCAGCATATTGATAAAGAACAGTGTGCTTTTCCAGTTTTGAAACTGCCTAAGACTGCAGTCAGAAATGCTGCCCTGGCTAAAACTGATGTAAGTAATGAGGTCGCTGCCCCACACACTCAACAGTTTCTTCCCCATTCTCCCCATCTACCTCCATCTCAGTTTTCTTGGGTCACTTCAAAGCAAACTACCCCACTGAAAACTTCTTTATTTTCTGTTGGATCAAGGAAGCTCATTCACCCTGAAGTCGCATAATTCTTTGATGTGATGCAAAGAAGAGAACAGGGACACATGTGGGAGGGGGAATACAAAGACAGAAAGTCTACCATCTTTGGTGGCAGCCCACAGTTGTACTCGATTAAGTGCAGCGTGAACCACTCTTGGAGAGGAATGTGTTGACCGCAATTTCTCTACTTAGGGACAATACAGTATTATAAGGTAACATAAGCTACTTCCCACTCTCTTTGAGTTCTTTAGTTTGCCTTTTATTTCTCAGCTGGAGATAGAGTTTAATGCACTTCAGAAATGAGATACATGTGAAAATTCCTTCAAATTAAATGGTTTGTTTCTGTTGGGTTTTTCTCTTAAACTATCATACAAACACATTTCTGGATGAAACCTTGGAGGACTCTTCCTGGACTCATTCTCTTGTTAAGTAATTTATACTTCATGCCCTTGCCTTTTAGCACTAAGTAGGCTCTAAAGTACCTTTTTTCATACAGCAAATAATTTTTCCCCCTCTTATTACAGGAAAAACATACCAGGGATCATTATAAACAATCAAGATTATTAATCCTACACTTCTCCTGAAGAAGCTGCCTTGTGTTTCTTCTATTGTTCCAAGGCATTAATCTCTGAGAAGTGCATATTCAGCATTTCCCCTCCTGTGTTTCTTGTTGTCATGGGTAATATCAGGCATGGAGTAGAACACAGAGGTGAAATTGCTGTATCTTTAAATCTCTCTCACTCTCTCCTAGGAGTTTGGGACTAAAAGCAACATGACTTAGGAGGCAACATTTCAGCTGATCTTTATGTGGGCAATTACTGTATCTTCATTGTTAGATGCGTTCACTTAGCATCTGGAAAAGGCCTGACAGATTCAAAACTGAGTTCAACATTTGGAAAGGAAAATGTATTCTACTGTGAAATTAAAAGAAACTGGCAGCTCTGTAAGAAGTAAACTGTACAGTTTTTACTTTTAAGTTAATAATAAGGCCTACACCTAAAAATAAAACTACTAGGTAACTAAACTGTGTTCTAAGTGGAATTAAACACATAACTAAAAGAAGTAATTCACAAGAAAACATCTTGGGCAAAAAGGTGCCTCAGTATGCATGGTTTTCACCCCAAAACAATCACCTAATTTGTGGTATCACATAAGTCAAATATAAATGATCATTGAAAACTGGAAAAGAATGGGCAGTTAGGCTGGTTCTATGTCCACCCATTGCCAAAACATTTTCTGATCATGAAAAACAGCTCTGGGTTTGTGTGAAATATTTGAATATGTCTGCTGCCACTTTAAAAATTGCATCTATGCTTGTTCAGGTGGGAAAGGTTTTGGGAGAGGGAGCAAACAAAAACTAAAATGGATGGCACACGGTCTTGATAAAAGCTTCTGAGGTGAGATGGATCAGAGAAGGGAGCATTTCTGCTGCAGAAAGGTGAGGGTGAGGGATAACTGGGAAAACTTGTCAGCCTTGCTGGAAAACCTTGCTGCTTGGCAGTGTGCTCAGAAAAGAGGAGTTACCATGAAAAGGAGGCAATACACCTGCAAAGCGGGTTGTCACTCTCATTTTGTGCCTGTTAGCCTGGCACCTTCTCAAGAGTACCCATGTATTCACTTACCATCCTCCCCATAGCTGTACTCACAATACTCTGATCAGTGTAGGTGGATGTCCACCTCCAGAGAAGGGAGGCTTGGGCCGGGACTACCAGATCCCTGCTGTACTTGGGAACTGCATCCCTGCTCCCAAACTAATCACAGCCAAATTCGTTCTGCTGCAAGCAAGACATCCTCTGGCACTGGACTATATATTTGTATTCTTAGACTCTTTACAGACCCTCTTCAAAGCCTTAATTATGTGCTCCACTACTGCAAGTCCTTTTGATGCCTCTCCTTAAACCATGCACAAGGCACTGGCTTCTTATTCCTGGCCATTTTGCCAGGGAAGGACAGCAGCACGGCAGCTCGTCTCCAGAGCCTCAGCAGGTCTCTTCCCAGATTCACTGCAAATTACAGCTGTTAAGACTGAAAACAAATGACACGTCTCTGTCCCCCACTTTGGCAGGCTCTACACAGTGCCACTGCTGGCTACTATGGCAATGGAGATCTGCGGTGCAAGGCAACATCCAAGGTGAAGGCTGCAGAGATCTGTCTGCAGTACCTGCAGGAAAAGGAAGGGCAGGGCTGAGAATGGGTGCTTTGAGAAATCAGCTTTGCTCTTGGCCAAAACAGCTGTAAGTGGGTAAAGTACTGACCAAGAAAAGGAGAGGAGAAATATGGCAGGTTTAGTAAAATCCAGGTGAGAAAAGAAAATACGTGATCTGTCATGAGACCCACCAACAAGCACTTAACCCCTTTTTGGGAGCATGTCATGTTTTGGAGTGACTTTATGGCTTATCAGTTTTATGTAGTATGTGGCTGCAATATTTTGGTGGGGTGAAAGACATTCAGAAGCCAGGCCCAGTGCTTTGCCAGGCAGTGCCCCACAGCCCTTCAGCCCCATCACATCTGGCAGTGCAGGATCCAGGGGCAGGAGGGAGCAGGGCTGGGGCACAGAATCACAGCTCTGCCTCCCTGCTCTGTCTGTAACCCACTGTGCGATTTTCTATCCTGTATCTTCCACAAGAAGCTGGAAAGCACTGTTGTGAAAGGGGGCTATTAAATAAATAAAAGGTGGGGATGAACAGTCTGCTTTTAAGCAGGAAACTGTGTGTCATCGAGCTTCTCGCTTGTGTTAGGCAAGAGAGGAGTGAAGGAGAGGTGATAATGACAGGGCTGGCCTCCAGGGAGGGAGCTGGGGCCAGCATTGAGAGGGATGGAGAGCTCAAACTGAGGCAAAGATAGAAAAGGAATACAGCACAGTAAAATGAACACGATGGAATAAATAAAGGACAAGCAAAAGAAGAATTTATTAGAAGTGAAACAAAGCAGAACTACTGGAAATTTCAGAGCTATAAAAATGAGGAAATGAGAAAAATTATGAAAACATTCTTGTAAAAATTTCTAAAACAGGTACAAGTTAGCACACTCAGACAGGGAAAAAAATATCAGGGACGCTTCGATCTTCTCTGTTTTTTTCTCTAATCCAGCCGGCAGTGTGCCCACGTTCACATGCAATGTGACTATAATTATAAGCTGTCATCTATCAAAACAGGACCTGGAAATTTTCGTCTTACTGCTCTGCAAACGTACGTGGAAGGCTGCAAAACTGTTAAGCACTGAGTCTTCTCATCTAAGCACATTGTTATTTAGCACCATGATTCTGTACTTAATGAGAGTGTCAGGGTTTCCAGTGAGTACAGCTTGATAGTATCACACAATTAGATAAGAAATGTAATGAACACGTTCAACACCTCATCCAGGTTTACTGTCTCTTGGTGTCTAATGGAAATTGCTTCTTTCAATGATGATCCCACACTAGGCTCTCTTTCCAATTAATGAAAAGTCTTGAAATGTAAGAACATACTTAAAGAACCCTTTCCCCCCTAGTTTTGTCACTTATTTGTGTTCAAGAGTCTGTTTCTCATTCTTTCTTTCTCCCACATGCTGATAAACTTCATGCTGACAAACTGAAGGGCTTGTACACAAGCCCTGAAAGTATGGATTTCAGTTTTGCTATTTACTTTATTGGCAATGAATGTCTCCCCCACCAGAGCACCAGTGTCCTCCTCTAAAGGCATATAAACCCAGGTAAAGATAGGATTGCCCTCAACCTAAAATACTGAAGTATTTTATAAATGTGGTATTTGATCTTGTTAGTGATGGCAGCTTATTGATATTTAGAGGGACATCACAGCTAGAGGCATAATGGAACTTATCAGGGGTTGTGGGAAATCCAGTCTATGACCCCAGGCTTCAACATAGCCTTGAAAGACAGAGGACAGTTATTAGCTTTGAAGACCTTATAACTTGCCTCCAAGGAAAACAGAGTCTTGTTTTGCTAGACAGTAGCTTTGAAAATTAAAAAAAAAACCAAAAAAACCCCCCAAAAAACACAACCCCCAAAACAAACAGCCCCCCTCCCCAAGCCAAATACAATACACCCCACACAGTTCTAAAGACTCTTTCGGAAATGTTAATGTGCTCATGAACCAAGCATTAGCAGTCCTACCATTCTCTGGGACAGAGATACAGAATCTACTGAAAAGTTAGATCAGGAAATAATAGTCAGGTGTGTGAAACCAGATTCAGGAATTTCAGTCTCATTTTTGTCCAGAAAACTTTATTAAAATATTCTGTTTAAGTTACCAATCATCTTGCCATTGTGCCCATAGACAAAGACATAAGCCTTGAGCACATGTCAGTTCAGCTGGTGCAATAAGGCGAGGGCAGCAGCCCATGCCAGCATGGAAGAACCATGGAGGGAAGCAAGGGCTGAGCAGAAGGTGCTCACAGAGGTCATCAGAGGTAAATGATTAGCTCAGGAGCAACCAGGAAAGGAAGAGCTATTCTTATGCCCATTCAATCTTCAGCAGTATCGGATGAAAAGCCAAGACAGCTGGTGTTCTATGTGATGCTCATTATTCACAAGTTTTCACAAGCATATTTTCCATTGCACCACCCAAGGTTTAAAGAGAGTATAAAACAGCATCTCTTTCATGATAGATCTCTGCAGAACCCCCCTCTGTTCTCATCTCATCACTTCGTCTGTGAACTGCTGAGAGCAGTGTTCCCACAAAATTTTCACTTGGGTAACAGTAGTAGCATTTATACCCTGTTGTTACTATGCCACAATAACACAAATCTTAAAGATAAATGACATCTACCACCTCTCTCTTACACATAAAATCTACATTCTCATACAGAAAGGCACCAGATTCATTAGAGTGTATACTGATTTTTTTGCATCTCACCTCTTTGCTTGATAATTTTGTTTCAGGATTTATTTTTTTTTTAACCCCGCCTCTGAAATTCCTCAGCTCCCGCTTTTTAAAATCAGAATCTGAGTGTACACTTGTAAACACAAATTCTTAAAGACAACTCCTAAAAGTGCCTGGGGTCTCTATGTACTCTGGAAGGCTCAACCTCTTTAACAACCTCTAACCAACTGAAGTGTTCCTGCCCCTTTCTTTCCCTGCTGCAGCTTGCATTCTTACAGATTGTTGCTAACATTGCAGTTGACTTTGTTAGTGAGGGCTGATGTCACCAAGGATGAAACACCTCTGCCTTTCCAGCTGCTGCACTGAATATTCCTGCTTGTGCAGGGTAGATCAACTTTCTCCCTGGTTTTACCCTTCCTATGAACATACTCTTTTTTTCTTGATATTTGTATAAGTCACATCACTATTTCTCATTTGTTTGGCTGACCTTTTGATTTGGCCTCTGTATCCTTGCACTAATTACACTTAGCAAATTGGTCTAGGTTCTTTTTTTTTTTCCTAAACCACTGTTGAAGATTTCATGGTTTACTTAAGCTCTTGTCTCACTCCTATTTTATTGCACTTTGAAGTAGTTTGCAATAGTGCCTTCATCACAGCTTTTTTAAGCAATTGCTTTTTTTGCTTTTGACTATTTCCCATGTGCTCCGTGTTCTCATCTCCCACTGCTTCAGTTCTGTTGTGACTCTACTTGAAAATTAATGGGATTAATGATACTTTTACTAAGTGAAATTTGAGCCACTGTCTCTGGATGGGTTGGGAAACCAGTAAAAGTGAATGATCAGTCATGTGGCGTTTCTCCTCGGCAAGGTGGCTTCTTTACTTCACATGACTTTTCTGTTTCTTAACAAACTATTCATGTCATGTGAATGATAGGAGCCTACTAAGGCTCCTCCCAGCTGTCAGTTCCCTCCTGTGACTAAAATTTGAGTTGAAATGCCATTTCCTTAAACCAGTATTCAGCTGTAGTGGTGCTAGTGTGAAATATGAACATTTGGAAGCAGCCTGATTATGGATCTATGGAAATATACATCAAAATATGAAATAACCATCTGCTGGTTGGCTTGCTCTTATTAAAAGCGACCATCAGCTTATTTTTGTTTCTAAGTGAATTGCAGCACAGTAAAAGAACTGCATAAGCTTCAGACAGTATCTTTGAAATCATGTACAAATATTACAGAGATTCCCCATCATGCTGGTTTCTATTTTAGAAATGAAGACAAGATTCTAAAGTGAGTATTTTCTGCCAAACATCAGCAGATTTTCACAGTGAACTCTGAAGCCCTTAAAATGGAAGGGGAAAAAAAAGAAAGAAAAAATATAATGGAACAGCTAATAAGCCTTTTAAGATAGCAACATAAAAATACTGCCTTTCATAATACTGTGGCACAAAATACATCTTTTAAAACCAGTTAGTAATGAATAATGCTCTTATCACTCAGACTGGAGGCATGTATGAAACTCATACTTGAGTATTCTCCAAAGGAATATGTCTAGACATCTGAAATATAGTTTGTTGGCCTTTCTCATCAGCTGAAGCCTAAGTATGATATATCTGTCAACAAACATGACAGCAAACATTAGCCTGTGTGCTTCATTGCTGTTTTTGCTATAATTGATTTAATGATGACTATATATATTTCAATAATCTCAGTGAATTCACTTTAAATCGTTCATATTATGTGAAGGAACTGTAACAAATACATTGCAAGAAGAGAGAAACACAGATGACAGAGGAAAGTTTCCAGTCAGCAGATTTTGAAATTAATTTCTTGTGCCTTATTAATTATTAATACAAGTAATTTTACAACAAAACATAAGACAAACTTATTATTAGTTGCTCGCTTCAGCTTGCTAGGGTTGTTTTTAAACATTTTTTTTTGTTAATTAAAAATAGATGGGCTAAGTAAGATAGAAAATAACTGAACCACTCACATTATTAGCAGATTACTGAAGGAAAAAGAACCTGAATGAGTAAAGTTTCCTTAAGTTGAAAACCTAGGCCTTTATTTAAATATTAAATTTAGTCAATGATAGTAAAAGTGGAAAAGTAATTGGACAGAATAACTAAATAAATGGCATAGCTGGAAAACAATGTGGTTTTTTTTTTTTTTAAATGTCTTGCAGGTAAAGTATAGTTATAATGAGACATCCTGAAGCTGGTCTATAGACTAGATATCAACACATAAAAAAACACAGACCAGAAATCTCTTCATCTCAGAGTCAGGAATCTAGGGAGGAAATCTTCATGATAAGCAGAAAAACAAACAGCATGTTATGAATAAGGAAAAAGACCTCAGCATAAATAATATCAACGGTGAAATGAATAGAGACAGGAGGACTTTGTCAGCCAGACAGTTGGAAAAATTGGAGAAAGTCCTGAACAATGACAATCCCATGGGGGAAGGAGGGACAGGAGAGCAGGAAAGTAAGTTTAAGAGATACTAGTTTTCAGAAGCATCATTGGTTCTTAAAAGTTAGTTATTGGCTAAAGCACTCTTGAATGAAAACTGGTGACACACAGCATAGAATGGGAAGTAATTTCTGGCTTTATTTTTCAAAAAAAAGCTGAGTGGCATCCACCTTTGCCATATTGCTGTGAAGTCTAGCACCTGAGAAAATCAGATAACTGAGTTCAATGTGAAAAACAAATCTTCACTGCAAAATGCAAGATCACTCACTTCTTATAACAGCCTTCTTTAAATAGAGGGAAATTAATGCTACAGGTGATTGTGTGTGTTGATTTTTAGTCAACCTATTTTGGTCCCTTATTCTGATACTGAACTCTAGAGTACCAATATTCTCAGTCTCACCTGCTATTTGCCTCATTTGCTTTCTTCTCACTTCTGAAGTTCTCCTTTCTCTCCTATCAAGAATACATCCTGTTAATTTCCACAAAGCTGCTGTGCTGTCTGCATTCTAGCCTCTCATGTCAGAATCTATTTAAATATAACACCCGTGTAAGAAATAGTTTACAATAAATAGTTCTTCTAACAGACTGGTGTCATTGTGCCCCAGGAGAAGCCAGTTAAAGCATGAAGATAACTAAACATGAAAATGTAGCAAATCTTATTTGCATTAATGTAGTCCATGTTATACTTCTATGCGACTGAAATAAAGTCTTTGCAGTTAGACCTGTTACACCTATGCACTCCAGACAGCCACAGTTTTAACACATATAAACTCTGACCTAAAGTACAGCTAAGAAGAGAATCTGTAGAAAAACCCCTGAAAATGTTTAGCATAACCAATATACACTTATTCTGGATAGACATTTGGCTTATTCATTCTTTGCCCTGCCTGCCTCCTTCCCTCCTCCTCTAGCTCCCAGCCCCTGGAACCAGTGAAATTGCATCCAGAGAATGCTGTTATAGTAATTACTCCTTGTCCTTCTTCAAAGGAGCAGAGTAATCTGTGTAGACTGCTCCTACCACATTAGGATCAAGGGAGCTGAGTAATTTCCTGCCAACCAGTTTGCCATTTCAAAGGTGTGCAATACTGTACCAAATCCACCATCCTAGCACAAATAACAGAAGAGGGGAGAAAAGATGGAAGTTTTGCAAGGGCTACTCTGTCCTTAACTCAAGTACTTTGTCATGGGCTTGACCTAAATTGTGCAGCAAATGGAGAGAGGATTCTGGATGTTCTCCAGCAGCTTCAGCTAAATTAAATATGAACATGAATAAGGCCCTGGGGCCCTGCATTCTCTAGGATGCCACAGGCATGGGACTTGCAGAGAATCCACCCTTGCTGCAGAACTGTGTTCCAGATTTTAATTAACCAACTTTCCTCTGTTAAGCTTTTCCTATGAAAGCCTCCTACAGTAAAAATACTCCTTAAAAATGTTATGCTGCAGCAGATGAAAATAAATCTAGCTGATGAATTTTCAAAAACTTTCCTTGAAAGAACATAATTTCAAGGACTACAATCACTCATTCCAGATACATGGTTCATGAACTCAAAATCATCACACCCAAGTACTGCATATTCTCATCTTTCCTAACTGCCATATGCTGCTCAGTCATTTCATTTTATAAGCACCCTCCTGGCTCTAGGCTTCATGGGCAGATGGCTCTTTGCCACCTAATCAAATTCATACATCAAAGACATCCCAAGTGAGGTTCTTTGTAGAACTGTATCCTCCTTTAGTTCCTCTCTCTTTCTTGAGCATTTGAACATCAGTACAAACTTGTACTACCAAAAGGTTCCTAATTTTCAGCTATAAGACACTCATTCTTTAATTAAGCAAACACAGTACAGTTCTATCCCACTCTAAAAATACAATTCAGTGCCTTGGAACTTCACAGCATACCCAGAGAGTCCTTAATATCCCTTTCGGTTCTATTTTGAGTCCCTCCTTCTTCCATAGCCACATCTGTTCTTGGAGCGGAACACATCTATGTGCTCTGCCTCCACATAAGCAGTTAAAATAATGCATCTTTACTCCTGCAGCCAAGTGACAGTTTTTGCTGTACTGCACTGAGCTTGTTGCAGTATCTAAATTTGGGTGCCTTCTAATTCTCTTTAACTGCATATTGATAAAACTGAATTTTCATGGATGAGCTCATCTTGATGTAGGCTTGTGGCTGCTGCATTTGATGAACTTAAAACCTCAGAGTCGCTTTTGATTCTCTGGAGCATCCTATTCATCAGACAGGAAACTTCTCATATTAGTAACTGTGGTATTTCTTCAAGCCACTGTGACCTACATTGTCTCACTGGGTTGGTTAAATGTTTCACACACTTTTATCACGTTCTACTGCCACAATTTCTATAACTCTTGACTTGCTGCATTACTTAGCACATCCATTAAATACACGCATAAGGACACATCTTGTCTCTCTGAATGCACTGAAGGGTCAGGGTCAGCCTGACAGTGATGGAATTTCTCAAACCTGTACAATTCTTCAACTTAAAAAAATACTGCTTTCTTTTACATGGAGAACCTCCTCAGCTTATTCCTTCTAGGATATGTTATACAGATACCAGGATAGAGACGAAAAACAAGGTCATGTACATTAAAAGTGACTAAACCCTCTATTTTACACTTATTTCTCTAAAGAAGGAACAGTGTAGTGATTTTTAATATTGTCTTCAACAGTGAGAGAAAAAAAACCCTACCCTGTTAAGACCCATAAGATAAACAAAGCTGCTGAGTATCAACACTTTAAGGACACCTAAAAATAGTTTTGTAATCTATACTAAAAAGAAGCACTATCCAATACCAGTTATTTTAAGAGAGCACATTTGGAAGAATATTATTTGAAATATTTTTATAGAAAAGCAATGGTAGAACAGCAATGGAATATATTATCATATTGACACTGCAGATGTGAAATAGAATAGAAATGCTCACAGTACCACTGAAATGCCATTTTAAAATATCATGTTTTACATCTAGCTTTTCTAAGCAATTTAATATTTTTTGCCTCAGAAGACTGCAGCTAGGCAGCCTGCACAACTCACTTTCTCATGCTAGAGTAAGTCATCTCTGCGGATTAAAGAAGGGCTATCCCAGAGAACACAGTGACCCAGAAGCCAAAGATAAAGTGTTTACAATTTGGTCCAGACATCACCTATTTAGATACACATAGTTCTTTATATTTACAGTCCCTTCTATTGCTCTGCGGAGAGTAGTAACCTGATTATGCCAAGAACATAGCAGGAGCCTGCTAAACATGGACTAAAATTACTCCTGTGTCTCATAGCTGCAGTGTCTTTAACAAGTGCTGCACAGGCAGAGTGTGAGTAATACCATTTATAATCGGTTCAGCTAATTATCCTTATCCCACTCCCATAGCCCCTTCTTCCCCAAGGACAGATAAAAGGCATCTCCTAGTGGCTTTTGAGACACTACTCTGTTAGCTATTTCAAGAAACAAGAAGTCCTATGACCCAGAACACATTTTGACAATTTTCAAGCTGTTTTGAAAATATGAAACAAAATCTAATAAATGGATCTTTGCAGAAAGATCCAAGTTTGTGACATTATTTTTAAAAGTCTGCTACTGATCGGAGCCTTATTATCTATACTCTAAAACTAGCATTCAGCTTGCTAGCCTAAGGTAAGTCCTCAAAGTACTAAAAATAACGCCAAACCAACATACCTTCCACACATGGCCCCCTCAGAAGATAATCTTGTGCTTTTTCCTAACAGAAAGGTGTTCTACGAGGTGTTTTTTATTTTTGTGTCTTTTGATTGCAAGGCTACAGTCTCACCTTGTGTGGCCCAGAGCCATACAGCCACCAACACTGTTTTCTGTTTCTGGAGTTAGTGTACTATGATACCAAACTGACAAAAGCACCACTGCTGCAAACTGCACCCTATTGGCCTGATGTAAATTAGGAGCCTAGTTAGCACTCCCCCTGGCTCCTCAGCACTGAGACCCAGATGGAAGCCTGGAGCCACGCTGCTAAGAGTAGGTGACGCTGGATACAAAGAGGAGCAAATCCCTTCATGTTCAAAGATCAGAAAGAGACTTTATTGACAAGGTCTGGCCTGTTTTTTCAAGATGACACAGCTGCATCAGAGGGTGCTGCAGAAAACAACTCTGGATTTAAGCAAGCAGCACAGGTACTCACACTATCTGACTTAATGGTTATCTAATGCTAGTGCTCTGAATTTCTCACCTAGAAATGCTTCTTTATCTTGCCAACAAAGAATAGAAATTTAAAATGATTTAGAGGGTCAAGTGTAAAAATCCTACTCCCCTCAAGGCCCTCTAGATCATATTTTAGGCATTAGGTGCATTCTTCTTTACCCTGACTCTAAGTCAAAAGCTTGTAAGCACTGCTAAACAATAGAAGTTCAGAGTTAAGAAAACTGTTAAAGGAGGATGATTCAAGGTAAGGAAATGCCAATTCTGCAAAGAAGCAGGCTTTTTTATGTTTCTTCTCCAATGTCACCTACCTCAAGTGATTTTATGTTTGGAACAAAAGAGCATGGAGGAACAACACTGGGTCAGTTGTAATAGTGTGGACTGAGCTACTGCTTCATGCTGACAAGAGCAAATCCTATGGGGAAAGCAATGAGGCAGAAGCAGCAGACTAGAAAGATATATCAACGTGCTTCAGCTACTGGAACTCTTGGAAAAGTACTTTATTAGGTCAGAACAAGGGTCAGTTTTGTTTTTTATGCTTTCTGACAAGATATCAGTAGCAAATATGAAACAGTAAGGTCTGTAAAAAGAAAACATTCCTAGTCTGTTAGTATCTCTGTACATTTTAACAGTTAGGGGTAGCCAGCAATTGAGGATATTTCTAAGTGGAGACTTTATTTAAACAAACATTTTAAACTATGTTTCACATACAAGTCTAATCCTTTTGACTCCATGACCCTGAAAAGAAGTCTCATAGCAGTGAGTTCCACTACTATATTATACAGTGTAATGAAATGCCAAGTTTGAAACTTGCTGCTTAATCACTTCATTGAAATCTTAATTCTTACAAGCTATCACATGTTCCCAAACTGAAGTCATGGACAATCAAATTGGTCCACTGTCACACTTCAGTTTTCTATCCTTTTTTAAAAAACAGCACTGAATATGGTATTTGAGAAGAAGACAACCCCAGTTTTAAGTAGTGGCATAATATTTCTGTTCTATTTGCTTTCTTTTTATTTTTGACTGCCACTGAGCCCTAACTTAGCACTTGCAGAGAAGCATGCTGGCAGCAAGACTTTGTTCCTTAGCAGAGTTTAGAACTCCTCAGGCTTCATTATTACATGCACGATACACACTGACTTGCATTTGTTATCACTAAGTTATGCCTGGCACTTTAGCATTCTGCTATTCACTATCAATAGATCCTCCCAGACTTCAGAAAAAGGAAGCTTCAGATTCAATATACAGTACTTTCAGCAAAAAACAGTCTTAAAAACATTCATTTGATTACTGAGGCCAAGACTTTCCTCTGTCTAGAACCCAATACTCCTCCCTATTCTGACGGTTTCAGTAGCTTGCACAGAATAATCTTTCATTACCTTATTCTTGTTTCTGAAGTCTTGTGTTTAAAGAGCAACAGAAGTCCCCAGAATGACCTTCTGAATGAGACTACTTTACATTAGCTTTGAGGGTGTGTATGTGTTTCTTTGCTTTGCACCCAGTTATGGATTTGAATGTAAATTAGTATTAAGAATAGGTAATGGAATATTTGGAAGAAAATCAAGTCCTGATGGTTAAACAGGAAGAACTGAAAATAGAAAATGAAGACAGCTCATCTCTTCTTCCAAGTATGAAAGCGTGAATGTATTTAATATTGTGCTTTCTAAAAGTGAAAAGTTCAGACTACCCACAGTGGCTGTGGGTAAAATGGTTACCAACATCACCAATGTGCCTGTGGTTTTGGGAATGATCAGTGCTACAGGAGAACATGACTAGAACCCTACAGAGATCTAAGGATGAAGACCCTATTTTAAAGGTCTTAACAGCTTTATGTGCAAAGTAGGCGCCAACACACTGCTTAGAGACCATGACAGTTCCAAGTATACAGGAAAACCAATGTTTAAGCATGTAGGAAACTTG
Organism: Scytalopus superciliaris; assembly: GCA_013400415.1. Lineage (NCBI taxonomy): Eukaryota > Metazoa > Chordata > Aves > Passeriformes > Rhinocryptidae > Scytalopus > Scytalopus superciliaris. The sequence continues at coordinate 128,197 of VXBX01002809.1, forward strand.
GTGCCTTTTGAGTTTTGCCAACAGATTCAGACAGCTGTGAACACAGAACTGTGATCCAGGTCAGATACAAGTATATTTCAAACCTGGTGAATAACCATAATTACCATGTTAGGAACCCAAACTGGAGCCAGGAGAAACAGTGTTGATGTGACAGTAATTTGTCATCTACCGCATGAATTCTTGGGAAATTCTCTCACACAAGATTTCACTCCCAAGGTTTGGGTCTAGATACTAACTGCAAGAAGCATTCCCACAGATACTTTTCTGGATTTAAGTGTAGAAACACATAATTTTCTTAAGAAGCTGGCTTGAAAGGTGAAGTTTTGAAACACAGATATAAAAAGATGGGAGGGTGAGAGGAGAGAATAAAAATACAACATGATTTTCAGTATCTTCAACAATAAAACAAACCTGTATTACAGATCACTTTGTAGCACTTTACAAAATGTACACTAAATATATATGCATATAGAACAGTATTATTTCAATCACTAAGTTCTTCCTCATCACTGAAATAAGCACTCTTCTTGATCCGTGGACGTTTTGAATCATCTGAAATTGAAGATTCCCCTGCAGTCTGTGTCCATCGTTGTTGTTCTTCCTCAATTTTGGCTTGCTACATTGAAAGAAGGAAAAGTATTAGCTAGGATTAAGAAAAATTAAGATGCATTACAAATAAAAATGCTAATTATTAATACACATTGAATTATTAAATAAGTCAAAGAATTACAAGGGTTTATCTCCATTTCCAAGTAAACTGTGTGATCAATGCACTAGAAAACATTTCTGAAAGTAGTTCTCACATGCAAGCAGCCTTCTACATCAATACAGGCCACGTGGAGTATCCTGTATTTTCAAAGAGAGGAATTTTGCCCATAGCAAAATTCCAAAACTATAGAGCAGCTGAGATCTGAAGCAAAGAATGCCTCATATTTTAAACTGACATTATTGAATCAGCTCTGTTCCACTAACAAGTATTTTAACAGTTGTCTTTTGCAGACATTCATTCACATAATTAATACCTTTGGGGATTATTATTGAAGGTTATTCAACTAAAGGTTTAAATAGAAGGTTCCTATTTTTACCAGCTAACATTTTTGGATGATGAGAGATGTGGAATTGGTTCTTGGCTTTATAGGTTTTATTTTCAATTGTGGAGTTTTTGGGGAAAGGGGGATAATTGCACATATTTGAATCATTCTTCTGGACTACATCATGAAAAAATTCAGCACCCATTACAGCCAGATTCAGAACAAAATTGTGCTAATAACACTTGAGGGTTTTTTGGGGGACAGGCACACAGGGGACACTGTTGATCAGAGTCAAGAAATTAGAATATCATGTCGGGTTTGCTTTGTGTAATGAAGCAAAAGTGTGTAAAGAAGTAATAAAGACAGTAATACAGATGTCAGACAATCTATCTATATAACAAAATATGCATTCAATATGTTTTGAGAGATGAGTCTGTTAGAGACTGTGATGGACTGCATTAGGCAAAGGAAGTGCCCCAGAAATAGATGTTGTTTAAGGACAGTCTAGTGAGGGCAGAGGATGTATCCAGTCATTTATACATGACTGTGTTTTCTCATCTGCTCAGTTAACAAAGTAAAGGGGGATTTGTGGACAAAAACCTAGCAGGACACCACAGCAGAGATGACAGAAAACTAAGCAGCAAAGGAGCCTGATGGAAACAAAAAGCTGCAATGCACATACACAGCAATAGCAAAAGTGCAAAAAACCCAGACAAAATTCCACTGAACAGCCTGCAATGTGAAGAAGCCGACTACAGTTACCAACTACTGCTGCCAAACAAGAGTCCCCTGGAGTGCTATAAAGCAGACAGACCTATGTGTGTGTACCAGAGCTTTGGAAAAGCAGCTGCAGAAGGAAGTGGAGTTGCATTTAAAAATATAATCATAAATACACAGTGCTTCAATTTTGTACCTGAAAAGCTATGGCTTGGCTGAGGCTATCCAGAGCAGGGTCTTCTCCTTCCTCTTCGCTTTCTTCTTCCTCCTCACTTCATTGTGCAGAGAGAAAAAAATACACAGTTCTTTGATTTAAGTGTTTAGTATGAAAAAACTTCATAAAAGAAGTAGTAACATGTAACTAAATATACATACATTTCTTCTGGCTCAATTATTTTCTTTTTCTTCTTCTTTTCTTTTTTTTTTGGTGGCTCTCGCTCTCCTAGCATATTCTTAGGACAAGCATAACTTAAGTGTCCTGCTTCCTTGGAGAGAAAGAAATATAGTTTAACAGAAGCCATTACAAACAACTACATGTTAAAACATAGCATGAGGAAAGTTAATGTAAGACAGTTCATAAGGGAAAAAATGGAAGCAATTAGTAAGATACATGGAATGCTAGATTAGGACACAGAAGACAAACTCTCCTCTATAAGCGTGCCATGGAAATGAAGAAATTGGTGATGATAGGCACATTTATCTGCAAACTGAGCACAAGCTAAGAACAGAGAAGATTTCTTTGGCTGCTGCAATAGCTGAATATACTACAGATGGTTTATATTCAAGATAGAAACCTCAGAATTAACCAAGTTAAGACACAGGAGTGAGACATTTTTGCTGTAAAAAGTGTTATAAATATAAATCAAGTTTGTATTGGACATTAAATACTATCCGAATCTCAATGTCCTACAGTCATGAAAAGTCAGGGATTGCCTAAAACTGAAAACTCACTTCTACATAAAACAGTTTTTACCAATGTTTATTTTATTGTCAACTATATTGCAAACTTCCAACAATAGAGCAAAAGTAGGCATATTGAAGCAAAGATTAGATTTTCTTTCTCAAACAGCATTATACTGATACTCAAATTTGTCTGCCCATCAGCATGTTAAGCAGCTGTTACATGTAAATATTTTTTCCCACACCCAAAATCTCTAATAAAAACCAGAAGAGGTACTATCATTCCTTAAAATGATACAACTTGCTATGCAAGTTGATAATATCAACAGAAAAAAAGCAATTTAACTACACAGGCAGGATTAGCAATGGCCAAACTAAAGACACCAGCTAAGATTTGGTGCTCATTTTGACTGAGATACTTAATGTTCTACACGGTAGCTGGTATGGGGCTAGCTATAGTTTTGGATTTGTGCTGGAAACAGCGTTGATAACATGGGAGTGTTTTAGCTATTGCTGAGCAGAGCTTGTGCAGAGTAAAGGCCTTTTTGCCTCTCACCCCACCTCACCACTGGAGGTGCACACAGCCAGGTCAACTGACCCAAACTGACCAAAGGCATATTCCAGGCCATATGATGTCATGCTCAGCTGTAAAAATAGTGGAAAGTTTGGCAGGGGGGCTGTTGCTCAAAGATTGGCTAGGCATTGTTTGGTTAGTTTCATTTGCAATTGTCATTTGCATCACTTGCCTTTCTTGGGATTTATTTCTCTTTGTTATTTTCATTTTCATTACCATTTACTATTATTACTACTATCTGATATTATTTCAATTATTAAGCTGTTCTTATCTTAATCTACAAGTTCTCTCCATTTCTCTATGTTTTTGGTTTTACTCACCCCACACTCGTAACACTTGGACTTATCAAAGTAGTTACGCCTGCGAATGAATTCTGCTGCTCTTCCATTATCAATGGCAATACTCGCTTTTATTACCCTTCCAAACAACTGCAGAAAATCGGTAAGAAAAGGTAAATGTTGTGGGACTGCAAACCCAACCCTCCTGCAGTAACAACTTTCCACAATTTACCTGTTTGTTATTAAGTGCCCGAGAACAGTTTTGTGCAGATTCTTTATCCAAAAACAAAATAAAGGCAACTCCTTTGCTCTTCCTGGTGTCTTTGTCTTTCATAATAGTAACTCTGGAAACATATAACTGCATTATTGATACACTAAAATTAATTCAGAGACATTTTTTCCTTAAAGATCTCAGTGGTATCTTAGCTTTGTTATATAGCTAAAAAGTTAAAGTATATTTAACAATAAAAATGCTCAATAAACAGAAATTCAAAGGAACAGCTAACCTGGCCATGTGCTTACAGGTAGAGTGGAGACGATTTTAAAAAAGGCTGTGGGGTTTTTCTGGGGCCAATGTCACTCTTAATTCTCTTGGATGATTTGAAGAACAGAGAATATACTCTTTAGATTTGCAAGCAACCTAACTGGAAGGAACTACACATACTGGAGGTGAAAGGAACATTTAGGAGTAATCTTATCACTGCTGTTATTGCTGAAAAACACAGTGTATTGAACTGCATCCAAATTAAGTTTGTGTAGGACTAATCAGCTAAACAGGTTCACCATAGGAAATGCTAAGTATATGTGGTATTATTCTACAAATAGCTCCAAATGAAAACCAAGGATCATGGATGCATGTGTTATTCCACATGACATACAAAGATAAGTCTTCAGTCTAACATTGCAATCAACAGTTCCAATAGCACAATGAGAAATTCAAGAAGGATCTAAACACAGTTAAAAAAAAATTGACAAGGCAGCGTTGAGGGGTGGGAACCCATACAACCTCAGTTCTTATTGATTTCAAATACTGCCTTACAATTGTGTGGCTAGCCGTCGCGAACGACGATGCTTTTTATGCCTGCGCGAATGGATTTATTACGTGGAGCTCAGCGTGCGCGGAACTGGCCCCACCCCCCTTTAGCCCTGGGACACTCTAAGCCTTGGCCGGGGCAAGCCCGGACGAAGTTGGCAGAGCGAGACCCGCAGGGCTCGAACCGGCGTCCTTCCGAGAAGGAGCACGGATCCAGGGGCGGCGGCTTTACCCACACGGCCACAGCCGCCGGCTTGCCTTACAATTAATTTTAGGTAAAATACTAAGCAGTCACAATAACAAGTCCCTCTAGAATCACAAGCAGGGAACTGTACATTGCAATTGTGGGAACTGTGACATCTGATTGACGTAAGTAGAAGCTCCCACTTTTACACTTATCCATTGTGTCCCACACATGCTCAAGGGAAGGGGACCAATATTTAGTAGAAGAACACTGTTTCAAGTATTTTAGAGAATAGACTCATGGCATGTAACAATATTCTACTTGCTCTTAAGAAATGGTTAGCAAGACCTGTCCCCTGCACAAATATTCTTGTATTATGCATATAACTGCAAGAATCTCCAGTTGTTAAATTAAATTTATACTTTATAAAAGTGAACAGAACTTCAATACGGTTCCACATTCTTGCTTAAATTGTAAAAAGCTCAAGACTTTCAAGTGGAGGAAAGACATTAAATATTTTAAATGAGGTACAGAAATAGAAGGCTGTATGAGGTCACTTACTTGACAACTTTCCCATACTTTGAAAATATCTGAAATATAAAACAAAAATATTTAGCAATAGACAATTGCATTTCACTGGTGATAAATTTATGACAACGAACTCATATGTGTCAGTATTGATTTGACACTCAAAATTATTAATAACAAGTTAAATCTAAACAATGGCCCTCTTAAAACTTACCCTGTACAGATCGTTGTTTGTCAAAGCAAAAGGTAAATTGGACACATACACTGTGCTTTTGCTTGGTGCCAACCCACCACTCATTTTTCTGATGAAAGGAGAAAAAGAGAAGAGTTAAACTGTATTCAAAAGAGAAATCAATTAAAAAAATAGTTGCAAGACTTTCAGTTGTATTTCAAAACTAGCACAGACAGCCATGGTAAAGTTGCAGGAAAGCATAGCTTTTATTTTCCTTTCACCTCCCTTGCATCATTTTACATGAGAATTAGTGTTTGCCTTCATGTGGTACAGAAGACACACATTCCTTCCTCCTCTCCTGAATCCAAACATATTTTTGTTGTGTGCAAGTCAATTTGTAGTCATGAAAAAACAGACAAGTTACTGTACCTACAGTAATTCTCTGCTGATCTGTGCAATAAGAAAGGTTTAGGTCCAAAAGAAACAAGTCATGTCCATTATGGCAAATACGTGAATTTATTTAGCTTTGTTCAAGTACCTGCATGATCTAATTCTTTATACAAGTACCAGTTCAGCTGCATTCATAAAACACAATAGGTTAAGTGAAAAAAGCTTCCCTGAAGCTGAGCCCTAGTTATTGAGGGGAGAGAGAGAGAGATACATTGTAAAGTCAATGTAGTAAGATGCTAAAGCAGCACGCATTTCCTCTTGTAGTTATTGCTCATGTTTCTACATTCCTCCAGAACTGCAAGTGTCCAGAGCTGACCATAAGACAGCATCTCCCCTAGAAGCAAGCACTCCCTTTCCTCCTCCTGATGAAGCAGCTCTATCTTGGCAGGAAACAGGGAAATTTCAAAGCCATTTTAATTTCCAATCTTTTCTATGCCTCTTGCAACTGCATATGTCCAGAAACAATGAATCAATTGAGAAATACTGTTACAACTACATACACATCATCTAATGCTAGGTGAAGAGTAACTGAACTAACTTGAGAAAGAACAACCGATGTTTTAAGTCACATTTGGACATCCCCCAGAATTTTAAGTGGTGTAAAGCCTGTGTAAAACACTCCCTTTGATCCCTTCTGTAGACACGGTTCAGTCCAAGAGCTAAGTGAGTAAAATTTAAAAATCAAAACACAGCCTTTATGAAAGGGCACACAAAATTATTGTACAGCAAATCCATTCCCTACCCAGTCCAATTACTACCTCCTTGTCCAGTTTCCTACAGCCTTATTCCTGCTTCTTGACACCTCTTGCCAATTTGTAACTGAGAATCAAGCCATTTCTTCAGCAAGACTAACTCCTTTTTAAAATTGCAGACAAAAGCTGATGAAGGGATAAAAAAAATGAAGTATTAAAATCAACATCTGCCATAGTACACAGTTTCTTATGGGACTTTCTGGTAGCTAGTCTGAACAGATTGCTTGGGCAAGTGCCAACAAAGTAACTAATATCACACTCTAATCTGGCTGATATTTTCTGGCATTTCATGATCCAGCCATCTGAAGACTTGATATTCCCAAGAGGCGCTGATTATCCAAGTATTTTGCTTCTCTTTCCTGACATGCTTACTGTATCACAATTCATTTGAGTGGCAGTTTCCAAGTGATTGATTTTGAGGTTCTCCATGTTCAGAGACTGTTTTTTGGTCAAAAATGGAAACATAAATGTTAGGCAAAGGAAAACAGAATACATTTACAACAAAAGCCACACATTGCATCTGGTGTTACGCAGGCTGGATTCATTATCCCAAATTCCTCTCTTCTTGGCAAGCCTAACCAGACTGACTTGGCAACATGCCATGTGAATAGATGGCCCAAAGTGGAGTTATCCAGATGTACAGTGAATAGAAGGACTTGGAAAGATTGACCTTAATGCTGCACTACAGTATATTGGCAGTGCTAATACATTGCAACAGTGGAGGAGAAAACAGCGGAGCTGAACTTCAGGTGTCTGAAGACAGCAATTTCACTCTGCCCAAAAGACAAGAGAAGCTGGAGCATCATGTAACAGGAGACCAAGCCGCCTCCATTTTAATGGGCAGGTGCCCAGGAGAACAGAATGGCTGGAGAGCAGTCAGCTTGCATATTCCACAACACCATGGTGCAAACCTCCAAAGAGGTGATACATCACACAGAGATTACTACAGGCCTAATATTAGGAACCTACTAATGAATGCAGCCTACAGAACCACCATTTTCAGCTGCACACTAGTTTTTCCAGAAGCAAGCTGAAAGAGTTGCACCCAGGAATGCTGGCTGCCAGACAGCTGAGGTTGAACTTTGCTTCTAGTCCCCTGAACAAATTTAAGTGTAACAGTTTTGCTGCTCGGACTGCCCAAATATTCTTAGCAATTTGTATTGTTTAGGACTGTTGTGCAAGGATTTCTTATTTTTAATGTTTCACTCACTGGACAGGCAGAACTTTAATAAGGGAGTACTGTAAGGCTATCACCATTTACTATCTGAAGTTCTAGCTTTAAGCTAAGTCTCTAGACAAGACACATCATCTGGAGGCTCATCATAACAAGGCTGAGAGTCCTTCTGCTTCAAGAATCTTCTAATTTTCTGTCCAATACAAGTTTAACATTCTCATCACATTCTTTCTCCTTGATTGCCAGTCTCTGTGCTTGGCTTACAAGAAAAAAAAGTAAACATCCCCTTCCCGCAAGAAAAAAAACAAAAAACGAACAAATCAACCAAAAAAGAACATCTAAGCTTTCTGTTTGCTTCAGGAGACTCACCTTAGAATCATGTACAGCCTGACTTCTGTATCTGCTAAAACTCTCCAATGAATCAAAACATTTCTATTTTATTCTTGATGCTTTTATGGGGCTTCCTTGATCTTCAAAGTATTACCTGGTTATTTAACTTTAAAGCATCAGCTGAAAACCTGTACATTATCTCCATGGGTCTGAGCACAATTCCCATTAATGTAATAGCCTCTCTATAATATTAATGCTTTCTTCATCACTTTTACATATTAACTTTGAGGACAGAGTTGCCTCTCATTACAGTGACTGCTTGAATTCAATCTCTTTTGTCTTTTTTAAAAACTTGAACTAAAAGAAGCCATTCTTTGACAAGAGCCATCTGTCAGCAGTGATTAAGCCTCATGAAAAATAGATCAGGTACATGGATATGTTTTGCTTGAATCCAATATGCTTAATTCAGCATCTGTCACTAGTGCTGGGGACATCACAAGAAAAGACAATGATTAATTTCAGTAATTGGCTTTTCTACTCTGTCCCAGAACACATAAAATTGTTCAGATGCCTCTGAAACATCAAGTGGAGTCTAAATTTACTGATATTTTCGTAACTTAACATCAGTGTTTCAACTTAAGCACAAACGTGTGTGTTTAATTGCAGAGCAGCAGGTCAGATTTACTATTTAATCAATTAACGTATGCACAAATAATTCGTGAACAAGTTTTTCAAGACATGCTCACTCAGGCCAACTAATGTGAGTTCTTCTACCTTGATGATTAAAACACATACTTTATTCCTGATTTATTAGTGTCAACAGAGGTTAGACCGAAATTAACAAACCATTAGTTGTGCGGGAGCTTGGCTCAGGCTTATAATCAAATGTCTGCAGCAAGTGAAGAAACCACACTCATGTTCTCCTTGGTCCCTGGCAAGGGTATTAACCACTTGCTGCAATTCTGTCCTACACAGACACTGCCAGAGCATAATATGTTTAATCTCATAGTCATTTCAATAGTACAAAGCGAGTACTAAACAGAATCAGAATTTGGTAAATAAAGTTAATGCTATCAGCAAAGAAAGAATACAGTTTGCCCCAGCCAAAGAGGAACATGAAAAGCATCTGTGGTTTGAATCGAATCACTGTTATTCCCTAATCTAACTACAAAACCTTAGTGACAGTAAGAGTGGGCAACCGAGCACCAGCAGGGACTGCATTAAACGCTTTCTCACCACTCTTTTTAGAGCGGTTTCCAGCGTAGCCAAGGTGGGAGAGGAGCTGCTTGGTTCAGTCCGCACCCAGGACGGCCCTTCCCGCTCCAAGCCCGAGCCGGGACACCAGGTTGCCCTTCCCAGCTGGGTCCGAGCACACCCACGGTGAGACAGCAGAGACACGCACCGCTCTGGAACAAACCTTTCGGCCGTAACACCGCCCCGCGGCTCCTGCAGCTCCCAAGCCCGAGCCGAGCGAGCTGCGAACCAGCGCCCCGGCCCCGGCCCCGGGTACCGTCACG
>VXBX01002809.1:137889-217064 GCA_013400415.1 Scytalopus superciliaris
CGGGGGCCCATCCCGCGCCGCGGCACGGGGGGAGCGCGGGTCGGGCCGGGATGGGAAAGGGGGCCGGGATAGGAGAGGGGACCGGGATGGGACGGGGGGCCGGGATAAGGGCCGGGATGGGAGAGGAGGCCGGGATAAGGACCGGGATGGGNCGGCGGGGCGCGCTCGGTCCCTGCGGGGCCCCCGGGCCGCCCGCCCGTGCCCAGGGGTGGCCGCTGAACCCTCGTGCGGGGTGCGGGGCCCGCCGGCCGGGGCTGTGAGCAGCGCGGGGGGACGGGCCGAGCCGCACCGGTGGGTGCCGCGCTGGGCTTTGCAGCCCCCGGGGCTGGCCGGTGCCTTGCACAGCAATCTCCGGGAGCGCTGCGGCCCGACCCGCCGTGACAGCACCCTCAGGGCCGGAGTGTTCGCCGCCCCGGGTGCGGCAGGGAGAGGGTGTGGGCCCCGGCAGCTCGGCTGGGATGAGCTTTGCGTGGCACTTGGGAGAGACAGGCTGGAAACTGCAGGTGGTCAGGCAAACATCAGCGCTGATACAGCACTCGCGTGGCTTCTTTCTCTTGCTCCCAGTGATGCGCTGCAATGATGCGCTGAGACAGCGGGACCCGTGGGGTTGTAAAGCCTCGTTGGAACGCTCCTGCTGTTAATAGTCATATTCAGCTTGCACGTGTATGGGTTTTTTTTCCTCTTGAGGCGCCAGTTAATTTGACTTTTGTGGTCAGCCATTCTTTTAAATACTTTTTTTCTCTCTCTTTTGCTTACGTTCAATCAAAATGATTGTGAACAAGTTGGGAAAGATTGGAAGAAAGCCTTGCTCCTCGGGTTTATTTGGTATCTAGGTGAATATGTCTAGACTTGTTACAGTCATACTTCTAATTGCTCTTGAAAATCTTACAGCCTAATATTTGTTATTAGAGAGAGATGGATTGTCTTTGAATCTCTGTTTTTTTCAGGCTTCCCTCACATTGTTTTATTGCCTGATGTGTTGTTTTTTTCCCTCTGGTCTTACACTTCTGCTTTTTTATCTTACCAGTAGGACTGTGTGTGTTCAGTGTTTTCTGCCTGTCCCAGATATGAGGGGAGTTTGAGAAAGTTACTTTTTTTTTTTTCCCCTCTCAAACTCAGTTTTATTTGTCTTTTCTCCTGTCTAGGTAAGAGATACTGGGGTATCTTTGAAGTGCTGTCAAATAGAGTCTAATTGCTGGAATAAAAAGCAGTATTTTCTGTCTGTGTCTTCACAGCATGAATCATTGCAGAGTTTATAGGGATACTTCTAATAAGTTACATCTCTTCTAGATCTTACTTGTACAAAAGCATCTGAACTTTTTTTGAGAGCTTTCCAAAGCAGAGGAGAGGCAGAACTGGCCCACATTTGCCAATCTGCTCTTTGTCAAAGTAGTATTATAAACCCAGATATATCCCCATGGCATGAGAGACACTGTAGCTGTCTGTCTCTGCATTTACAGCACAGTATTGGTTTTATGCTTTGTTCACATATGGCAAGATGTAGCCATCTGGATTAGAAAGCTGTATGTTTTGGAAACAAAAATGTAGGTTCTGCAGAAGGATGACAGTGCTCACTAGAAAATTGTGAATCCTGGAGAAGTAGGTATTTCTGGCTTTGATGGAAATTGATGAATCAAGTAAGTGTAAACAGACAAGAACTGTGTACAAAATAGTTCAGAATACTGGAGTGCTTTTGCAAATGCATCAAGATTCTAGCACATATTATTTAGAAAGCAAAAAAGATTGATTGGTTAAAGAAACCCCACTTGTGCAGAATATCTGAAGTGACCTATGTAATCTGCTTGATGAAGTCATGTTTGTTATATTACATTATATTATATTATATATACATACAGACAAAGTGCTGTGGTAATTGGAATAAAGCCATTCTTGGCAGCTGGCCACAGTAGAGCAGCTTGTGTTGCATTAATAGAATGACTTCTGCATTCACAGAATATTTATTTGAGAAAATAACGACCTTGTTTTAGGTGAAACAGTCTCCTCTGATCAAAATTAGGAAGAGATTGTTTAAATTAATAGAGCAATTGGTTCTATCTCATTATGTTAAAGAAATATCAACTACTTTTGCTGTACATGCTAATAGAAAATAGTCAATCAGTATGAGTGACAATGTTGTTAGGTTTGAAACAAAACCTTTTTTTATTCCTTGTTTTACAACAACTTTGTATTTGCTGAGAGTACAGATGAATCTGAATACAACATAATAAACTTGAGGTTTGATCTCTTGAATCTTTGTTGATCCTAGGAATTTAGGCTCTTCATGGTTACTATTAAAGCTGTGTTAGGTCACGTTATTTAAGAAATAGATTATTTTCTTTTTCTATAGAAACAGATGAAATGTGCTGAAGATGCTGGGAAATGCATTTTTCCTCCCTTTAAGCATTTTTTCCCCTTCTGCTATTTTCAAATACATTCTGACTTTATCTCATTGGTCCCAGCTAAAATTTTTCTGTTTAGTATTTTATATAAAATTAGTCTTCTCCAATTTGTTTACCTTACCAGCATTTTGAGCAATGTACTTGATAGTTTTTGTCGTCTGATTAACTTCCTTCATTTGATTCCTCTAAATGTGTATGAGATGTTTCTTGCACCTCCATAGTTACTTGTTGTCTGGTGTGTATCTCTTTTATGTCCATCTGTTGAGTGTTATGATAGTGTATCTTTACCTTCTTTCCAGCTTGTGTTTTTGCTTTGTCAGAATACTGGTGGTCATTCTTGCTGGTTCCAGTAAGGTCCAATGGTGATAAAAAAGGGTGTTTTTATCAGCCTTGCTGCCTGCTAGTCTAACAGAGTGTGTATGTATGTGTTGGTGCCTGCTGCCAGTGGTGTGTCTTGGGATGTTGGAGGTGGTTTAACTGATGGAGCAGCACGATGTGTAAGTTTGCACTCAGCATCAGTGGCACTTACCTGAAACGTGTTGCTTTTTGAGTGTTGTGTTCAGTTAACAGTTTCAGTAACTGCTGCAGGCAGCCGGGCAGGGACACTACTGTATTTGTCAAAAGGAAAAAAAGACCATTTGAAAACCTTATTTGAATCCAGCTTCTGGTATTGGTTGTTGGCCTAAAAAAACTGAGGCTTGCTGTCAAGTACCTAAATCTCTGTACATGTGAGAGGTGGGTGAGCCGGGGTCAGGCAGCAGTGGGAGTGGGCACTGCGGGTGGTTCAGGTGCTCCCCAATTGTTGGCAAGTGTGAACAGAAGGAATGGTGCACCCTGGGGCAAGGGCTGGGCGTGAGGGACCGGCAGTGAAGTGTATGGAGAAAGAGCATGTGATGCCTTTCCAGCATAACGATTTTGTCTTCCTTAATCTAATTCTCTCCCTCCCATTACATAAAAATGCAGAGGTATTCAGGCACTGTTGTAGGCACAAAGAAAAGGGGTCTGTGGGGACAGTGTAAGAGCGGGTAGAGCACCCTCCCAGTAATGTGGGAAGGAGAGCAGGGAGTTGGCCTATAGACTTTTCATGCACGTGTAGCCCCTGATGTGAATTTTTAAGGCTTTAGCAAGTCCCTGGAGTAGGGAATAAGAAAATGTTGAGGCAATTACTGTGAAAGTCCAGGGAGGTGCTTCTGATGATACACCTGACCATCCAATGCAGCAATATGAAAAGTGGTTTCATAATTAGGGGCTTTTGTGGAGCATGCTGGAGAGGGCACGGCAGCAGGTCCTCCGGCTTTTGCCCTTACAAAAACCAAGACCAGCTGGTTGGTTTGAGCAGCTTTTGGCAACATCAGACTAGTCCTGTGTCTTGCTTAAGGAACAAACCTGAGGTCAAGTGTGTTACAAAATGGAACATTATTTCAATAATGTTACAATCTGCTTAATTATATTGCAGGAAGAACTCGGATTTCAAATATTTTCCGGAACAAAATCAAAACCCGAAACAAGTTATCCATTGATTTCAAAAACTGATTTTTTAAAAAAACCCAGTTAATTAATTGCTAAGAGACGGAGAGAGAGGAAATAAGAAAAGATTGGAAAAATGCTAAGGTTAATTTTAGAAGCAAAGAAAAAGCTTACCACCAGAAGAGTACCTTTTTGCCGAAATATCGGTGTGGGGGCGAGAAACCGTTTCTACCTTTCCCCCCCCCCCCGCCCCCCCTTTCTCTGTTGCTTTCATGGTATCTTTGTTGCTTCAGGGGTGGAGGGTCTGGAATGCAGCCTTTACGTATGTAAATTTGCTGATGCCGTTTCGCTGCGATGTGGCGATGCTTTCACGCCCTGGCGCAGTAGCAGAAACGCCTGCTTGGCCATGGGTTCGGATGTTTGGTCTCGGGATTGGTGGTGAGAAGTGAAGAAGCGGGAGAGAAGGAGGCAAAGGGAGAGACTTCCCGTTATCTGGAAACAGTTTTCTCTCTTTTCCCTCTCTGAGTTCTCAAGGTGCCTTATCTGAGTTTTATATTATTCAAAAAGGCTTGAGTATGGTTTTTCTGGCACGTAGCTTATCCGGGCCTTGCGAAGACTTCACAGTGGCAGGAACTCTTTAGCTGAATTGCTGACGTGACAAGCAAACTCCAGGAGGATGGTCTGGCCAGATGTTTGTTTATGAGAGCTCATTGCAGACTGCTCCAGCCAGAAGCTTTCTTTGTGAGAACTTCTGACACAGCTCTTTGGGAAAGGATGTTGTTGCCAGGGAAAAACAACGGCTGAATGTTATTTATTACATTTCTGTGTTATCTGTATGTAACAAATAAAACATTCTGGTTTGTTTCAACCAATGGTACAATCAAAATCTCTGAACATAAATGCTGCATACAGTTGAGGAAAGATCTGTTTTGTCAGGGTATACTGTGTGTTACAAAAAGCCTTTGTTAAATCGTAACCTCTCAACACATGCAATTGAGTTTTATTTTTCTTAATGATATTGAAAGACAGTTAAATAAATATACATTAAGTGAATATTTTAAATATTTTCCTGAGTGCTTTTAAAAAAACAGTTGGTTTCCAAAAGCTTTTGCTAATGAATGGAAGAAAACTTGGGATTTGTGATAGTGAGTAAAAGATGACAAAAGGGAAAGAAAATTCTGGAATTTATTAGACAGGTGTTTTATCTGTAATAATTTGTCACAGAAAGTGTTTTGATGTTGTAAATTCATCGGAGTAATTAATATTCTTTCTTAATTGAGTGTAGTGAGTAACTGTACTAAATCAGACAGATCACAGGGGACAGTTGGTTAAAACATTTAGGTTTTACCTGACTGGTTTACTTAAAAGAAAAAAAGATACTTATGATGAGTATATATGCATTTCTCTGCTAACTTCAGTTTCTTTTTTTGTAGGAAAGTGAATGGATCTTCAGAAGCACAGTTGCTGAAACTGACAGAAAAGTAAGTATGTGAGTGTTTGTTGTTTTTTGCAAAAGTATATGTTTTATTTAGTGCTACCTCTGTTTATGATTATTAATCCCTTTTGTCATGTTGATTCTTAACATCTGTATTAATCAGTATTTTTATATAGCCTCAGAAGTCTACTTCCAAAAAGTGTTTTTACTTGGTGCAAGTAGGTGATGTTATATATTTCTTCTGAATATGACTTGCTGTTACTTTTCCTTATTGACTATTTTTAATAGTAGAACTACCATTGTAAAGGGAAGCTTTGAATATTATATGTCTAGCTATTGTTTATCTACTTTCAGTGGTGTACAATTGATAATTTGTCATCCTTATAATCATTAGAAAGGGCTGAGCTCCTCAAGTCTGTGTTGTCTAACACAGTGTAACAGTCTAGCCCTGGGAGCTGCGGACTCACAGCTCAGCCAGGAGTTGAACTTTAAAATATATATTTATGGTTCTTTAATACCTCAAGATAGTGTCAAGATAATAAGCCATGGACTTTTTCCCAAGGGGTTTCTTTATTAATTTAGGGGACAAAATAAGGGAACCTGGCAATGGTTCAAAAAGGGCACTACACAAGCTAGGCAAAATGTTTCACCATAATATTATCCCAGCACTTATTAATCTCGAACAACTTAAGTCAAAATCCAATCAATCTGGTTCCCAGCCACCCAAAGCAAGAAAGGAGCAAAGAAAGAGAAGCACAGGGAGTAAGAAAAAAGAGGGAGAGGTAGAGACTGTGGCAGACTAGCTCTCACACATGCAGATGGCAGGGCCATGTAGCATCCCAATACCTCTGGTTTTATCTCCTCTGGTCCCTCTGGCCAAACCCCCTGGCAGAGTCTCTGACCCAGTGGCCACTCTGGGGTCCCAGGCCAGGGTGAGGGGCAGTGTCCTCACTGTCCCTGCCAATCTGAGCTGGGTCAGGAGCTCCAGGAGCTGTGGGTGTTAAAGTTTTCATGGGCTGTTTGTGACTGGCAGCTGCTCTGGTGCTTCTCCATGTGGGCTCCAGGGGCTGCCATGAGGGATGTGATGCCACCCCACCTCTGTAAAGTTTGACCCATCCCTGCCCCTCCACGCACACACACGCACCTGCCACAAGGCCGTTCTGACCCAATAATAGCTGATCTGGTGCATAACGCACAGCATGACTTGAATCTCTCAGGGTGATGGTTTATTGGTACCTGTCTTTAATTACTGATTCTGATTGAGAAAGTTGCCCTCCTTTGGAAAAAGGAGTTTTTGTGTTCTGCTGGCTTGCAATTTAAAATGGGAAGTATCTGTATGTGAAGAATGTATTTTATTTATATAATCAAAGTGCAGAGCTTTGTAGTAACTGAATACTGTGCTGCATTTTAACTGCCTTCCAGGTTGTTGAGTTGATGAAATAATTCAAAGTTATTATATTAAAAATTAGAAAATACTTAATAAATAAGAGTTGAGCTATTTTTTAAAAGTCAAGTTTTTTTAACAGAGCAGTATCAAAATTACTGTATGTGTATGCATTTATGTATACAGCTAGTATTTGCAATATGCATGTATTTCAATGGAGCTGTTTATAGTATCTGAAAATCCTGTAATATTACTGACTATACTGCACTAGTTTTCAGTAGTTCAGTTGTTCTTGAACATACTGTGAGATATTTTTGCTTAAAGTACATTAACTACTTTCTATAACTAGAAAGACTTATTTTAAAGGGCTAATAATAGAAAGTGTATGTGCAGGGCTTGTGCATAATACATTATATTGGGAGAAGTCCGTGACCCTTTATTTCTATGCTCACTACCCTTTGGTGTATTCATAATGGATTGGTTTTCGCTAATCATTTTTTTGTTGTCTTTAGTGGCATATCGAAGAGATGAAATGTGGTCTGAAGGGCGGTATGACTATGAAAGAGTTCCAAGAGAGCGTCTCCCTCCAAGGATTCATAATGATGTAAGTATATAACAAGTTTCATTATGGCGTTATACTATACCTTTACATGGTGGCTTGTACCATAAAGGGCTGGATTTATGTATCCATGTAAGCTCTTAGTATACCCCAAATTTTTTCCTTATTCTTTGAAGCCAACAATCTAGCAAATGCATCTGCACAGAAGTAATAGGATGCCTACAAAATTAAGTCCTGGGTACTTTTTTCTTATTTTCAAATCTATTGGCACTGTTTCAGAATATTTGTATTTTGATAAATTGATTTTTTGGTGTAATTATTTGTGTTATTAAACACAGGATTCTTAATAACTTCTGGAGAACTAAAGGCCATACTATGTTACATTTTTCTGCAGTCTTTTCTTTTTATGTGGGTACTGGATGATACTCTTGGGCACATGGTATGGGTCTTGAGGATGGTCCTGTGTAGGGCTAAGGGTTGGACTCGATGGTCTTTGTGGGTTCCTTCCAACTCAGCATATGCTGCAATCTGTGATTCTTTTAAGGAATTTGAGGTGGTAAAGTAACTACTTTCAAAATTGTTTTTGTCACCAATACAGTTTTTTATTATGATGCTTAAAGTACAGGAGAAAATGTTTACCATGAATGTTGACTTTCAATTATCCTAAATGTTGAAATAGTAGCATATCTGATTTATCATACCTTCTGGGTTCCTTCTGTTACATTTTCAGTGGGTCGTTTTGGAAGGATACCAATGTTGGTAACTTGGTAATCAGTTTCATAGGCTTCTCTATTGAGTAGTGTATTAGTATTTGGCTACTCTGTGACATTTTTAACTCTCTTTGCGGGCACCAACAATATTTCTGTATTTTCTGGAAATCAGATTCATTTGGACAGGGTATTTAACTACCTCCTTCTCCAAAATACTTATCAACAGTAGGACATGAGGAAAGGCAGAATGTATTTTCACGGATTTTTGGGTTTTAGTAGTTTGACTTGACTAACATGTTGCTAATTCAATTTTGCCATTGCATCAGTGACATTTTAAAATCCTTATAGTCTTTCAGGCTATCCAGAGAACAGTGCATGACATATGCATTATGAAAATTTACTTTACAATTTAGAAGATGCAATGCAGTCATTTTGATGCAAGAATTAATTAGATAGTTCAAAGCTAGCTTTATATACCATGTATTTGGAACTGGGGATGAAGGAACTAGCAGAATAGACTCATTACAATTAATACTGTCTGTTCTCTACCAACACCCCAGTAGCTAGGCAAACCAAGATCTGGTGTCCCTCTGCCATATTGAAAGATGGATATGAAATTCTTATACAGCTCTGCAGATTCAAGATAGTTGGAAGGCAGTTTCTGTCCTTGTAAGCCTGTGCCATTGTATCTGTGTCCACATGTAGAAGTCTGACTTAATTTCATTTCACCTTGTCTAGTCAAAATTAATTCATTCAATCTATGAATGCACTTAGCTCTGGCTGATACGTTAGTGCATTGGAACTGAGATGTGCCAATGATACAGAGTGAAGTATCTTTTGTTTGAGAGAGCAAGAGATGTGTCCTAATCTAAACTGTGTGCTAATTATATGTCAAGTATAGACTGTAGTAGAAACACATGCTTTCCGATCCTGGTAAAGAATGTAAAGTTGCACATACTTGGCACAGTAACTGGGATCCATAACTAGATACACCTTGAGCTTTCACTTAACTGTTCCTCTGTATGTCAGTATAATGATACAATGGAGTCTTCTGGGTGAGGGTAGAGCATGGTGCAGTTTTATTTTAGCTGCAGAGCACATCTTTAAGACACCAAACTGAAAAAAAGAATTACATGTGGAGTATGTTCAGTGACGGAAGGGTAGATGAAGCACTGTGGCTGTGTATGACTGTGTATGCATACTTTGCATCAGTATGGCTGTAGGCTGGCTTTGGATTGCCCTCTATTCAGTTTGTTGGGTGATCTCTGAAATCAGAACTAACATTTTTTTGCATGACAGTATTTAGCAGTTTGTGACTGCAATGTATTTTTCTACAAACACTATTGATGCATTAGATTGTGACTTCTGCTTACTATTAAAAAAATAGTTTGAATATCTTTCCTTCCCTCAAAATTGCACATAGTAGCTCCACTCTGCATTTGTAGCTTTTGGTTTAAGGCCCACAGAAAAATATGTTTTGCTGAAGGAAGAAGACTTAAAATACAAAATTTTTCATTCATGTTTTCATTTGCTTTTTATTTGCAGTTGACTTATGTAAAGCCTGGTTCTAGAAAATTGAATTTGTCTTTCACAGCTGTGCAATTTTTGTGTAATAAACACAGGATTTCTTTAACTGGCAAATGGTGCACAACAGGTTATTTATTTGAAGGAAATACAGTAAATTAGTTTTGTGTTCTAGTGAAAAGCTATCTGAAACTTGCATTAAAAGAAAAACAAAGAGTGTTAAAACTGTCACTTGAATCCTCAGATCACCTACTACGTTGTTCTGAATAGGTGCTTATCTATTTAGATGATGAAGCAAGGACTGTCTTAATTATAATTGCTGCGGTGTGGGGGAGGTAGCAGACATTAAGAAAATTGCTAATATTTTCAAATGGGCTCTGTGTTTTACAGGCATCACAAGTGTAACTTTTTTTTGTTGCTTTCCGAAGTTAAAATAAAAGTCTCTGAGAAATACATGCAGCTAACTCTTAAAAAAACCCCAAGTAGCTGATGGTTAGAAAGTATCTAATGCTACTGCTTTAAACTTACAAAAGAAAATTAACCCAGGTTGAAAATTTGCCCTCTATAATTAAACTTATAATACCTAAGGATTGAATCTGAGTGGTGTCCAATTAGATTTAATAAGATTTAATTCCACCATCAGACTGCCATAATTTTTAATGTTTGTTGTTTTCCTGTGCAATTTCTTAAGATTGTTTGTGTCCCATATTTAGAAATAACTTGGTTTTAGTTTTGTTTATTCACTACAGATTTTCAGCTGTTAAAAGCAATATGATTTTGTTTGTTTTGTGGTTTAGAGTGATTACCATAGAATAGTAAACATTGTGCCCAAGAAACCACCACTGCTTGAGAGACCTGGGGATGGGAATTACAGTCGGTATGATGATTACGATCACGCTGAGTACAGAGACTATGAAGAGGGTCGTAGTTTTGCCCATGACCGAAGAAGTGGCCCTCCACACCGAGGTGTACGTAAGGTGATTCTTCTCACATGTTTGTCATGTTTATTTCCTCATTAATGCTTGAATACTAAACAGTTAAAATTTTGTTTCAGACAAAGCACTGATGTTACTGCCCCTCTTGCAAACTAAAATAGAATTAATAGGAAAAAACATCCAGGTTTTGGATGTGAAAGTTCAGAATCTGAACTGGGAAAACAAAAGTGGCCAGAAGCCCTCTCTGTAATGCAGTGCAAAGTTACCTGGATAAATAGAAGAATAATTGCAGAACCTCTTTATTCCACAAGTCCTTGCACATGCAAGTTGTTGGATGTTATCTAAGTATCCTTCTAGTTCTCACAGCTGTTCACTTAGTTAAATTTTGTCATGATGTTGAATGTATTTTTTTCCCAGTAGCAGCTGCACCTAAGTAAACAATTTATGGTTCCTTGTAAAGGTCATTAGTGTTGCCTCCTGCAGTCCAGCTGTTTGAAATTCTGTAATTTCAAGCTATTGATGACAATTTATTTTTCAGAGATTTTTTTTTTAAGTCAGAGCATATGTGTATATATACTTCAGAAACTTCTGCAGTTTTTATGTTTTATACGGCATTACAAAGTTGCCCTCTTAAGTATTGACAGAGAAAAAAAATAAGAGGAATGGGGTACAGTAAATAAATTGAGAGGATACTTGGTGTGAGTGATTAATACTGTTTTTTTTAGCTCATTAGATGCTTTGATTTTGCAGTAAGTAGTACAGTTTGTTAACTACCTGCACCTGACATCTGATGTTGAGATACACATCACACAGTTGTTTTGCATGCATGTTTTGCAGGATGAATCAGGATACAGATGGACAAGGGATGATCATCCTTCAAGTCGGCACCCTGAATACAGGTATAAGATTTTATAGTACCATGCATAAGCTGGGAATATTTACAGTATTTTACTTTGCTATCAAAACAGTTGGTAGAGCAGAGCAGTGAAATGACAGGGAAAAGACATCTGAAGTAGAAGACAAGAATGAACAGCAATTTTTAGTTGTATCACTTGAAACAGAAATAAAATAAATGGTGTGACATGAAAGTCTCTATAGGAGGCATAATGATAACATGTTTAGGATGGCAACCTGGGACTGTAAGTAATTTAGTGCATTTCTCTGATCAGTCACACTTTTTAGAGGACTTCAAAGAGTTCTTTGGTCTATTATTTGATTCTGTGTCTGCTGGATCTTGGGACCACAATACAGGGGAATGGTGCCTGTGCCATTTTAAAAGTTGAGTGGATAATGGCATTATGAAGTTTACCACAGCCATGTTCTAACCTCCTTGTTTTCTCAGCTGAACTGATGAGTATATATTCCCATCATACATGATAGTAATTTCTGTGAGTCTGTGTTTCAGGTTTCCATTTATGACGTGTAAGGACTAGTATTAAACCGTAGGGCTGTAACATACGTATGCCTGCGATGATGTTTGATATGGGATTATTTGAGTTAGCAAATAAAGTGCACAGGATGGTGTTACACTCAAAATTTATGGAAAAGGTTGAAACCCACCTTAAATATTCAGAGAAGAATTGATTGTTAGTATATCTGAAATATTAACAGTCTTACCCAAGAATGTCATCTCATGACTGTGCTCTTATATCCTGCATTTCCACTTCTCAAGATGTCTATTATACCAGGCCTGTATTTGTATATACTGCATCATGGTCTTAGTCATAAACTCCTTGTTACTGCCATGCATTTAAAACTATAGTTGTACCATACAAAGTTCAAAAAAAGTAAACCAAGTTAGCTGTAGCCACGTGGCCAGTTAGAGAAATTGCTATTAAAGCTGCAGCAAGTTACAAAAACTACTTCAGGCAGGTCAGAAAAAGCTCAGACAGAGCAAGCCTGATGAGCTTGCTCAAGGCCTTAGTTTTTGGTGGCATTTCACACTGAATATGAAATTGTTAGCAGTGTCAATACAGGGCTACACAGCTGCAGCAGATACATCTATTCCTTTGAATGGCACAACATAACTGGGTTATTCTATAACCTCACCATGAAAGAAATCCTTCATATACTGTAAGGCTCTGTGTGTACTATACTTCTTTCAAAATTGCATTCCTGAAACTAAAAGCAATAGAAAAGGTTTTTGAAAAGTAGTGTTTAGTAGAAACTTATGTAAAAATTCTTCCATCTTTTCCTCTCACTTTAGGAGAATTAGAGTTGTTTAAAGCTGAGGAAAAAAAGGGCTGAGAAGACTGACTTATTGTCAGGCAGTTTGTTGTACACAGAACAAGAGTGGCACCCAGTGGTCAAAAAGATTGTCTTAAATTCATCCTGATTTCTTCCTTGTAAAATGTGAGGATAAAATGTCAGCTCATTTTCTTTAAATTGTCAGCTCATTTTGTGAAAATCATATTGTGTGGTGGGTGATAGTCCCATCTGAGTCTTTATTTTATAATTTAGACTATGTAACTCTTACACAACTACAGTAATGCTGTGGAAGAACTTCATAAAGACCCATGGCTCAATTGACGGTATGAGGATGTATTTGCAACTGAATGAAGCCCTACTGATGTATTATATAAATATGGTAAATAATCTTGGAAGTAAAATCCTGTGATCAGACTGCTAAACACTTCTAGTGTTACATGTTTGTAATAAACTTAATTATGATTTTTTGCATATGGCTCACTATTGAGCTATGTAGTGGATCTCAGTAGAGGAAATCAGTAATTGGTATATGTTGTCTCCTGTGGTGAAAGCACTAATTACTTTATATTTCAAAGACATTTGCTCTATAAAACATGGTATTAAAAAGTTATTATATGCAAAAATGCTTTCTCTTTGGATATGCTGAAAGTTATTTTAGGTAAGTGCTTCCGGAGTATATATAATTTTGTTTTTTCTTTGAGGCAGTAGAAGATTTAAGATTATTTTAAGAAGGATCTTTTTCTTAAATTGCATGTAACATGGCTGAAACAGTATAGAGTTAGAAGCTAAAGACATTTAGGAGGCTTGTATAGTTAATGGGTTTTCATAGGCAGTTCAGTGATTATAAATTCTAAAAATAATAACACTTTTATTGACAAAATAATTAATTTTCTTGAGTATTTTTAAAAACTCAGTAGCTAAAAATGTTCTATAAGAAGTTGTCAATATGATGTTAGCATTTCTTTTTAAGCATTTGTCATTTATGTTTTCCTTCTTTGGTTTTTGACAACTTAACTATCAAAAAATATTTTCTGATCTCTTACTCTTTCCATTTTTATTCCCCCTATCTTGATTCAGAGTGCTAAAAAACATTTCTTGAGAGTCTCCCAAAGTAAATCATTGCTTATTTGCAATATCAAACATCCTTAAATTATGCAAAATTTTGGGGGATAAAAAATTCACCCTGAAACAGGGCAACCCTGGATATGTTTACAGATTGGGGAATGAGACGCTGGAAAGCAGTGCTATGGAAAGGGACCTGGGGGTGCTGGTTGATGGCAAGTTGAATCTGAGTCAGCAGTGCCCTGGCAGCCAGGGGTGCCAACCCTGTCCTGGGGGCATCAGGCAAAGCATCACCAGCTGGGCAAGGGAGGGGATTGTCCCGCTCTGCTCTGCACTGGGGCAACCTCACCTTGAATATTGTGGGCAGCTTTGGGCACTGCAATATAAGAAAGATGTTAAGCCATTAGAGAGTGTGCAAAGGAGGGCAATGAAGATGGTGAAGGGCCTTGAGGGGGGAAGCCATAGGAGGAGCAGTGGAAGTCACTTGGTCTGTTAATCCCGGAGAAAAGGAGACTGAGGGGAGACCTCATTGCAGTTACAACTTCCTCATGAGTGGAAGAGGAGGGGCAGAGATTGATCTCTGTGCTGACCAGTGACGGGATCTGAGGGAATTGCATGAAGTTGTGTCAGGGGAAGTTTCAGTTGGGTGTTAGGAGATGATTCTTCACCCAGAGGGTGTTTGGGCACTGGATTAGGCTTCTCAGGAAAGTGGTCACAGCACCAAACCTGACAGAGTTCAAGTGTTTGAACAATGCACTCAGGCACATGGTGTGACTCTTGGGACTGTCCTTTGCAGGGTCAGGAGTTAGACTTCAATGATGCTTGTGGGATCCCTTCCAACTCAGGTTATTCTGTGATTCTCTGAAACTTTGTTATGTTGAAGAAACCAGCTCTTAGGTTTTTTGTAGTGTTTTGAGGGTTTCTTTGTTGCTGTTGTTTCTTTTTTGGTGNTTTTTTTTTTTTTTTTTAATTAAGGTTACTGCCTTTTTCTTAAAAATAGGAAGTGTTTGCTTACTTAGTAGTTGCAGAACTGTGGCTTCAGCTGTGGTGTGTCTACTGACCAGCAGCATTTCTCCGTGAGTGACAAGAGGATTGCTGAGCTTCTACCACTTGGCTTGGCTGTCATTTTTTTCTTGCCTTAGTTATTCTTATGGTGGGTTAATGCTCCAGTTTCCAAGGAGCTGTCATTTAAATGGTAGACATTATCATGTCTACCAGAGTGGAGCATTACTATTCCTTCTGCTATTCTCTGGACCACATGGTTCTTGAGACTTGTGAGCCCTGTTTTATACTATGCTTAGTGAACAGCTGTCATCCTGACCGTGACTTCTTTCTGACAATATCATATTTTATATGTAAAGAATAACATAATTCAAAGGATGTGCGGGGCATAGATTTCAAAATGAGTTCCTAGCTCTTTTTCTGCTGTTGTCACCTGAGGAATTCTTGCTGAATTTCTAAACTCTAGGAACTGATGTGAATTTTGTAATCTTACAGTTTTAACTTGACTTGAAGTGCCTCTTGGTTCAAGTGTAGTTGGCATATATAGAGAATTCTACATCAAAGCACAGTCTGTTAGCTTGGAGAAAATGTTCTGCACACATGACAGTTTTACTGTCTTAATTTCTGATACTATGAGAATGGTGAAACTTAGCAACTGAGAAGAGTACAGATCAGTTAAGACATGACTTCTTTGTATATTTGTCTTCCACTGATGTTGATCAGTTCTGGAGCTGTGTTACTAGTCTTTAGCAATATATTAAGCTTGTTTATTCAAAGCACTCATGCATGCCAGATTTTTTAAAAGGTTGAGGGGAACTGTGCTGTTACATGTAGAATATTGGAGAACATTGTGACAGTAGGATGACTCTGGTTTTGCAGTACTTCTCTATGGGCCTCATAGCTATGGGTTTTGCATATAAATTCATTTTTGTAAGGTCAGATAAACGTTTCAGTGTGAAATGCTTTAAAAGTTTGCTAACTGCTGTTCACTTTAGTCATGCCAAATTATAATCCTTTTGAGTGCACAGAGCATTACTTCATTTTTTTTTTTTCCCCAACTAAACTGAGTTCATAAGATGTGAAATATATGAAACTTGGCAACTTAAGATGGGTAAGACTCATCTTCAAAGAGAAATTACAAAATGACGCACTTGTAAATCCCAGCTACACATGCATTAAATTTGATCCTTAGAATTATCCGAGGCCTGGATTTTTGTAAAATAAGGATTGCTGTATTTGCAGACTAAGTACTTTGCATCAGTAGTAATATTGGTTTATGTAAAAGAGACTCCAGAGAAGTGGCTTACACAGAATATTTTTAATATCTCTCCAGTTGTTATGAATAACTTTTCCTTTGTTAATGAAGGAACCCTGCTGCTATTATGTGTGTTGTTTTGTTTATTGGTTGTTGGCTGTGTTTTTCTCCTGTATTCTGTATAAAATTAGAAAGTAGTCTTAGTCTAGTCTTTAATACTAATGCATTTGTCTATATAAACCAGATTTGCTTACCTGTGTAGTGCACAGGAAATATGTTTTAGGAAATGGAAATACTAACATAATTTTGGTGATAGAAATAGGAGAAAACTGTCGGCAAAATATTGAAAATTAATTTTAACAGTTCATGATCTGTGAACAACTGAGATTTGTCAGTCCTATATTTTGTTTTAGAAATCTCTTAAATCAATTGCATACTGTCTTTCCTCTGACAATTTTACATGTTTTTCTGAATATTAAACTTGCAACTGCCATTTCAAGGTGATAAAGCATAATAGATCTTGATTTTTCTAGATGCGTGCACCTTCACAATGAGACTGTGTTGACTGAAAATCAGCGAAAAAATTGGTTGTAAATGGAGGGACAGAAGCCCAGCAGTGCTGGCTTTTTGATCTTCGCTTGAACTACCCTTCCATTTAGTGATTAACTCCTTGCAGGTGCACTGTGTGATGACAAAAGGTTGTAGAGGAGTGGTCTGAAGATTGTACATTGAGAAGAAAATTCTTCTTTGGCAAGAATAGTTATTTTAAACCAAAACCATTGATGACAGAGTCTCCAGATGGAAGTTAGGGATCACTGACTCTTCTCTCAATAAAGCAGCATTGAATACTGAGGGTTCAGATGTGTCATAGGCCAAGGTTGTTATCTTTACATTATCACAGTGCAATCATCTTTGAATTATAGGAGGTAAGTTGTTTCTTGGTTTGTTTTTTTTCTTCCTTCCTTGTATATATTCTTTAATTAATGAAATAGTGAACCTGTGTAAATATTATATTCATTTAAAGTAATGTATTATATTGTGGGAGATCATTAGGCTTTGAATTTAAACTTTCTTGTAATGTAAACTGATCTTTGTCTTGCTTATACAAGATAAACTTAGCCAAAGAAATTTATGAGATGGTGCTATAAATGTACATAAGTCTGCTATTCTGTTGCAATATTTGACAGGTCTTAAGGGAAACCATACAAGAACTTCATTCTTTATTAAAAAACGTGTGTGGAGGGAAATAAATATGGCAGTCACCCAAAGAAAATGGTTTTGCTTTTGACAGAGATTGATAAGCAGAGTTGTAATCATATTCATTAGCACATGCCTTTTTCTTTTAATAAATAAATAAGATCTCTGCCAGGACATTGAACCTCTCGGGTATTCACACGACTGACTAAGAGTAGCTTGTTTATTCATATACAAAATTACAGTTTCCTTATAATAGATCATTGTGGTAGATTCGTTATACCTGTCTACAACTCCAGGCAGGGACTTGTCTGTTGAAATCTTTAGTTCAGAAAACCCATTGTGTTAGGCTGCTAGCTAAATTAGTTTACCTTGGCTTATGATATTTGGGAGGGTGGAGGGGGGAAGTTAGAACTTTTTGGAACAAGATAATAGCTAATATATAACTTTAAAGTTGATTCTGGTTTACACTAAATATTTAATGACTTCATATTATGGTTCATGTCTTACACAGCGGTCTTATTGATTCAGTAGTTGCTACATTTTCTTGAAGAGCTG
The DNA here is from genome assembly GCA_013400415.1 of Scytalopus superciliaris. NCBI lineage: Eukaryota > Metazoa > Chordata > Aves > Passeriformes > Rhinocryptidae > Scytalopus > Scytalopus superciliaris. Next base: position 155,582 of record VXBX01002809.1, read on the forward strand.
TTTTTTTCACACTGCCTCTTTAGCTCTTCTGTGCTTGGCACAACCAGTTTGATTGCAGACTGAGATTTATGTTTCATAATTTGACTTCTGTTACTTGGTAAAAATTATATATGTCAAATTGTATGCCACCACTTTGTGTTCCATAGGACCATGGGTTTTTATTTTGGATGGGTTTTAAGAACTCAAATCTTTTCATGCAGATACCGCCCTGTACTGAAGACTGTATAAGTTCAGAATTGTCCACTGCTGCAGATCAACTGAAAGTAAAAAAATTTCTTTTCAGACAAGTTTGGTTTTGCTGCTGTGGTGAATCTCTTTCCTCTGTTTAGTTTAGAACCCAAAGACTATCTGTGTTAACCCTGCCTGGTTTCTTACTGAGACCTATGTGTCAAATGAGTTTCTGTTTTTGTTCATGTTTGCCTTCAAAAATTGCTTGCTGATAATTTTATTCCTTTTAGAGGACCTTGCAGAATTCTAATTGGTTATGGAGTTTCCATCTCAGGTTGAGAGAAAGGAGTTTAAACCTTAAAGTCATAATATAAGCTGTATTGATAATTTAATTTCTTTTTCTTGTAATCATTTTTTGTGGTAAGCTTATAGAGTCAGTGCCAGTATTTCTGCCATTCAGTCAGAATGCTAGAACTTCCCACACAAGTTGAGCTGTGATTTTTATTTATTTTCCTCCCCTTCTAGCTGGTGGGAGACTCTTTTGGCTGTTGTTGATTACTGAAAGTTCTGGCTGTTCTATTTAATTTCTGAATGACATAAGGGAAGCTTTGTTTTTCTGCTCAAAATATTTTGAAGTTTCTCATGCAGTAGAGCTTACCTGTTATATGAAATGTGGAACAGTTCTAAATCTTGGGTTTAACTCCTCTGAAAGCCATGAGAGAAAACTGAGTAAGCTTTTTTTCTGAAAAGCATAATTACAGAATGTATTTTCAGTATGATTCTATGTATATGGTATTCCTATTACTTTGGTCCTTTGAAATGTTTCAGTTACCTTTAAATATGGTCTTTATGTTGTGACTCTGAAGGACTGAGAAAGTATGAAGAAAATAGTTATAAAACTCTCAAAGAATATTTTTATATTCTTAAAAATTGTTGTTAAATAAGGAATGGCTAGGTAGTAAATTGACTTATATTTGACAACAATTACAGTAAACATACCAAATTTGGTAAACCCTCTGGAAATTCTCATGATGTCAATTCTCAACTGCTATCTTGTTTATTTGATTTGCTTTTGATCCAGAGCTGTGTTATGTTTTAAGGATCTGTGGCTTTATGTGTGTACAACTGTTTCCCACTGCAGTTTTTGTAAGGTTTTAAATTGTCACATGGAGATGGTGTCATCTTATTTTTTAACAGTGGTTATTGCATGAGAAGTTTCACTACAGGTGTTAATATGTTATCATATACATGTAAGGAAAAATTCAGTAGTCTGTGCAAACTGAGTTTAATTTGGTAACAACATTGATTTGTTGTTTTTTAAAGCTAAGTCACATCTTGGGAAAATTATTATTTTCTTCCTATCAATGCTATTTACATAATGTTAATAAAGTGTAAGGAGATCCTCTTTTTGCAATGTATGATAGGGTAATGTGCATAAAGATAAGATTATGTACCTTTACACTGTAAAATCTTGGCTGACACCTGACTTTAAAAAACAAGCTTGTCTGGTCCAGTCTTACAGCTACCACTATAGATGGTATCAAACTAGGAAGTTAATGATGTATTGGGAAATAATGAGGCAAACTCCCATGAGTAGCACTTGATTATTCTGGGAAGGTTTCCTAAAACTTTGTTGAAAAACAGCTAGGTACTGAGAGATGGTGGGGAGGGAGAGAGAAGGGAGTCTCCCTTCGAGTCCAGACAGCTTCTGTTCAGATGGCATCTAACTCATCTCAATGATAGCCAGTGAATTGGATTGATTAACGTAGTTCGTGCATATCTCAGGTTGAGTATTGCCACAAAGGACTTTACCTTCCTAAGGGAAATTATGTCAAACTCTCCATTTGTTAGGTTCCAAGGACTTGTTTGTTGTATTTTGAGTATACTAAAAATTTCAGGGAATTTATTTGCCATTGAGAGATGGTGAGAATATTAGGATACAGGAGAATGGAGCAAAAACTTTATTGTTACTCACAGTTACAGACATCTTTTTGCTAAGCATTTTGCTGCAAAGAGAAGATTTTTGATTTTTTGACTTTTGACTGCTGTTTGAGCATGTTAGGATCTACATCTGAGGAAAAGTTCATCAGTAAAAGAATTCCATGATCTCATACCATTAGTATTATTTTTGAAAGTTGATGCTATTCCTGCATTGTAACAAATTATTCGCAGTGTTAGTCTTGACATTAGTTCGTGATATACATTTGCATAACCTTAAGAGTTCTTTCCCTTATACATGGAGATTTGTAGTACTTGTTTATTAGTCGATAATAAATGCATTTGTGAAAGTGAAACTGAATATTGATGCCATTACTCACAACAGTGTTGTGGGAATGTCCTTCTCTTCTGAAAGTTACGTGTGTTAAAAATTAAGTCCTACCTTACCTAGCCTAGTATGTGTAACTATTCTTGGAAGTGATATTTGAGAGCATGATTATGAAATCTGGAAGTAAAATGGAAAAACTTTTTTGATATGTTGACTTATGGAATAATAAAATGGATTGACTTGGAAGGTACCTTAAAAAGTAATCTAGCCCAACCTCCCTGCAATGAGCGGGAACATCTTCAACTAGATGAAGTTGCTCAGAACCCCATGCAACCTGGCCTTGAATGTTTCCAGGGATGGGTCATTTACCACCTCTCTGGACAACACGTTCCAGTGTTTCAATACCCTCATCGTAAATTTTTATTTCTTCATATCTAGTCTGAATCTGCTCTTTTAGTTTAAAACCATTACCCCTTGGCCTTTCACAACAGGCCTTACAAAAGTCTGTTCCCATCTTTCTTGTAAGCCCCCTTGAAGTAGGGGAGCAACAAGACTGCAAGAATGTCTTCCTGGAGCCTTTTCTTCTCCAAGCTGAACAGCCCCAATTCTCTCAGCCCTTCCTCATAGGAAGTGTGCTGCACCTTGATTTTTGTTGCCCTCCTTTGGCTGTGCTCCAGCTGTCCATCCATGTCTTTGCAGGACTCCAGAGATGGGTGCAGTGCACCAGGTGGGATCTCCCCAGAGTAGAGTAGACGGGCAGACTAATTCAGGTTTGATGAGGTAGTAGACTCAGTATGTGTTCTACAATTTTTATGATGCATTTAGATGTATTTTTTGGAAGAATTTTGTACAAGGATTATCTAAGTGAGTTAAAAGATTATGTTAACAGAGGAGATTGAATTGCAAAGCAATAAATTACCTTCTTTAAAAACTCTTTTCATCTACTGTTAATTTTATCCCTTGCTAAAACTTGTCTCTGTTAAACAGTATTCCCTTCAAAAATTTATCTTTGAATCTACATTTATTACTCACAGCCACAGATTCTAACTTTAACTGCTCTAAAATTCTGCCAAGGAACCAATTTAATTTATAATTAAATAAAAGTCATGAATGCATGATTTTGAGACTTGATTTTCCTACAGAAAAAGTCTGTTTTCACAGCCTATCTAAGCAGATGCCATTGCAGTCCTTCCCCTCTCCCTGGTTCTGTTTCAGGTATTTGTACATTTCCATGAGTTGGTCGTGAGTGCTAAACCACCACAATGAATTAAAAGCAGTTTGGTTTCCTGAAACAAAGTATCAATTCAGGTTAGGTATGAAGTGGGAATATGGATCCTAGGAAGGTTGCCAAGTTCAGGACTGTAGCAGCACCAGTCTCAATCAGTATGACTTGTCATGGAGTTGTACTCTGAAGTTAACTGTTATTAAATCACTGAAATAACTGAAGGGATACCAGAGTTGCAAAAGGACTTCTAATAAGGAATTTACCCAAGGAGCGTAGCTTGACTCTTCATTAAATATGTTCAAGTAACTGCTGTTTGTAATATATAGGAAAATGTACTACAAAAAGAGGCAAGAGATGTTCATGTTTATTATAGAGATTGTAAACTGTAATCAAAGCGAAGGGAAAAAGTAAACTGGAAAACAAAAAAAGATAAAGCTACATGACTGAATAATTTAACAGAGGAAATGTCAGGCAACTTCAGGCTTTCTATTTTTGAACACACTATATACTTGACAGGAAGGAATGAGATCACATAAAGAAAAACCCCATTAAGTACAATGAATTTTTTCTTCATATATGTAGAATATCTTTTGTATGGAGAAATTCAAAAGCAGTGGTAGTTTGCTTTTATTTAAATGTCCTATGCAGAAGCCCATGCCACTAATAAAACACTTTGGGGTATAAGCAAGTGAAACCTATTCGACCTAATTGCTTCAAATCTCACTTAAATTTAAGAATAAAAAAATAGAGTTCTGCGAAATATTTTTCTGTTACAGAGAAAATTGGAGTGTTTTTCATATTTATAGATCTCATTAAGAGATTTGGAAATAGAATAGAACTAAATATAATAAGGGTATTGTGTGTCAGTATTACTGATAATAAGGCATTACTGCTTACAAACCTGTTCCACAGCTTGCTCTTTCCATTTACAGCTTTTTATTGATAGTCTTAGAAAGTCAACCCCAAGGGTTGATCAAATCAGTATATACTACTACAGTGCACTACTTGTTGCTTTCTTTTAAGTGTCAGTGAACTATTGGCATTCTGTGGCCCATCTGTGAAAAGTTTAAGAGCTCCTCCAAGAGATATTTCATGGTTTCTGTCTTCTTCTATTTAATGATTGTAAGGATAGCTTTTGGGACAAAGAAAAATAGCTTGCTGAACATAAAATTCACTCATGTCCCTACAATAAAGTGCAAAAATATTTTTCTTTTTGGTGATTAGTGTGTATAGAAGACAAATGCTAGCCTACATTGAATTACTTGCAAGTACTGACTGTGAAGTAAACAAACTCAAAAATCCCAGCGAGAATCTCCTTTTGAGGGGTACCAATGTTCTTTGGTACCCAAGGGAAGTGTTTTAGCTTTCTTTTCCATGTGCTTTATTCTGTGCCTGAGGCAGTGTGACAGTAAATGTGCAAGCGCCTACTTAGACAGGTCTGTCCCATTACAACTTTGTCTAGAAGCAGTAATGGTGAGCAGTTTTTCTGGTTTGTTAGACCATAAGGGGAAACAGTGTACGTGAAGGTACCACATCGTGCTATCTGTCCTCTTTCAAATTTTAAGCTTATATTGAGATAGAAGTTTAGGAATTGATTCAGTTGCTACTGCACGGAGTCATAAAATGGGAGAGGTTTATCCCTTGAGCTAGGTGTCTGAACTGCTTGATTCTTCTGGGATGATATGCTGTTTGAAGTGCAGTTGTAAATGTTGTAGCTGTTTATTGAAACGGTAACTTGGTCCGTCACTTAAAGCAAATATTCCCTCTGGATCTTTAGACTGTGATTTATTTTCTATTGTAGAGGAATTGCAGGGACTTACTAAGCCCTTGTTTTAGAAAAGAAGAGAAACTGAGATTTGAATTCAGTTATTTTGTCTAATTGCATCTTGATTTATTAATATATTTTGTCTTTATTCTTCAAACAATTATATAAAACTGTTTTATCTTAATTCTTTGGTACTTAAATATGTGTTTTTCTGGGCTCTTTGTTACTTGTTTCTCTGTCATTATCTGTATGCTTGACCATAATTTCTCTCTCTCACGTAAGAGAAAGAGAGTTCTGGGTTAAATATACTTTTATGTGGATTTATCTTCCAGCAAGTCTAACAGTACATTATTGATTACAGTAGAAAGGAAGTACTCTTTACTAAAGATAAAGAGGAATGCAGTGGAATTTACAGTGCCATTGAAGTGCACAGCTTTATCATTCAATTAAAGGACAAAGAGGTGTTTCTCTCTAATGTTGCTATAATATTCAAGTTGCCTTAGTTTTTATTCTCTGGTCTGTCGTGACATCTCGTGGTGGTGGGAGATGAATTGAGTAGCTTTCATATTGAGTGAGGTGGGCAAGTGGCATCAGTGTGGAGTTTTGGCATTTGCATATGATAGCTTCAGTAGTACTGCGTGCATCATAAAAATTGTGAAATGTTTATATATTTTTAATTTTTTTGTACACTTGTATGTCTTGTTAGCCTCTGTACGAGACTTACCAGTGTTTTGCAATGTCTGTTCCCTTTTGCCTTCATGCAAAAAGCTGTTAATAAGATTACATTGACGAGTCCTAATTACCTTAATTTCATTTAAAGCAAATGCAAATATCATTTACAAGTCCTGCTTAGTCATAAAACGTTGAAAACCAGTTGTCATAAGAAATCTTGTCATCATTTCACATGTTCAAGTGAAAGCCACTGGAACCAGGTGCAATTGCTTATATCTACGATGGTGTAATTCACAGTATTAATTTAGCTTATGATAAATCTGCATAAGGATCTTTGGACAATAACAAAAGATTATAATAAGTCTCCAAAGCAGAACCTGAGTAGGTTGTCAGTTTGTTGCACAACTGTGTACTGCATACTTCAGAAGGAAATGGAATGGCTTCTGGGAGAGAGGATGGTGGCGGAAATCTTCCACCACCTACATTTACTTTGAAGATATTAAAAGTAGAGATGTTCTTGACTCTTCCTTTAAAAGATCAGTGGTGTGGTATATTTTATTTATTGTTTTCTATATCATCTGAACCATGTTGGTAGCTCTTTTAGCCCTTGCAGTGTCCGGACAAGGAAGGAAAGAGGATTTCTTATTTTAGTTTCGCTTTTCCTCCCTCTCCCTCTTGCCTGTGTATTATGAGACAGAGAAAGTATATTCAGTTAAGAATTCAAGACAGATCTTGTCTGTTTTATCTCTTTGTGCTGAGGTCTGGTGTTGTATTTAAAAAATTGTGTGGGTTACTTTTAGGCAAGGTTAGTAATTAAGCCCAAGCCTATGAATCAATATTTAACCCCTTTGACAATAGCAGTAATTTTGCTCAGGTGGAAGGGATCACATAAACTTCTCTGCTGACGATTTTTATCTGGGTTATAGACAGCATTCACCTTATTGGAAGAACCTCCAATTTCTGTTCCATAGCAATGTGCTGTTTTGTTGCCAGTCTCTTCATTTCAGTGTCAAAAGTGACAGTTATGTCCTGTATGGCTGGACCATGTTGTAGATTAATGTTTTAGTTGAAAAGATGAATGTCTATATTGGGATGTAGAAGTCCCAGAGAACAGTAAGCATGAGGTATTGCACACAGTTACCCAGTAGCATGAACTTGGTGAAGGCACACTAAGATTCTTCTTAGTGCAGAGTTTTTTCCTGTAGTGCATACAATGTGCTGTCATGTACCCGAGTACACCTCCATTCCTGGGCATTTCACCACTAGCAAGTGATTTAATTTTACCTTTATGTACTCTTAAAATATAAAACTGACACACCAGTTTGTGTTAGTCTGTGTTTCACGTAGCTTAAGCTGTACCACTCCCTTTTGTAAACTATGGCACTTCCTGTGATCCTTGGTTTTCCACAACTTTGCTGCTTAATGGTTTGCAGGGAGGGATGAGACCAGAAGTACTCAGTGTGGTAGTGATAGCTTAGAGAAGGCAGTGTTTCTGATCTTTTCCAACTGAAAATCTCCCCTGTGTTGTATTCTCTTGGTCCTCTGCTATGTAAAAAGCTGTACCTTTGTCTATTCTGTAATTGTGTTTTATCCTTGAGGAAATGAGCTGATGGTTAACTGAAATAGCTCTCAGGCTTGTGCTCTTCCCTCAGCTGCCCTTGGTGAATGATATATCAGAGTATGGCTGTTTAGTTGGAAAATTTCATGAGCTCTTCCAAGACTCTCAGCTTTAGTGCGAATTTAAGGGTCAGGTTTCATCAAGGTTAACAGTGATACTACTGCCTGTTGCAATGCTGCTGAGAGAACAAAATTGTGCTTTCAGGACTGTTTGAAATATTAATACGAAATGTATATGTTTGAGGGATGCTATGTAAAAGGGATTAATCCTGTATTTGTTATTAAGGGCAGTAGCTCTATTTTAAAGTTACAGCCAAGCACAAAATTTTTTAAAATATTGTCCCTGCTCAATAAACGTTTTGAGTATGTGTTGGAATTTGAAGCATGTGCTTAACTGCTTTGCTGAATTGGGGCCTTCATTGCCAAATGGCAGGTGTATGTTAGCTTAAGTATTTAAGGAAAAAAAAAAAAAGTAAAACAATACTTACTTTGTTCTGTTCAGTGTAGTTTGTTACATTAATGGAAAACATCAGAAATACTGTGCTGTTGCTATGCTGTCCGAAACAGATTTAATATAGTTCATGGTTTGAATGTTTTGCATGAGGTACGGTCCAGTTAGAATTAACATGGAGTGATGAAATGAAAAATCAAAAATTGAAAGTGAGATTCTATTTTACAGTGCAGAATATTATTGTAGAATGAGGCTTTCAAATGTTTTGCTGTTTAAAAGTATATTTCAATGATATTTTTTCAATTCTTGCGTGGATATTAGAGCATTTATTATATACATGCAATAGCTGGGGCTCTGTAAACATTTCCATAATAAACTGCTCTGTATATGAGGGCTTAATAGCTTGGTCATAAAAATGTGTTTTGCACAAAGAAGTGGTGTATTGCTCTGCCAGAAAGCTTGTGCTCTAAAATAAGTAACATTATTCAAAGAGAGATTCAGAAGGAAATGGAAGAAAAAAATGGGCTGTACCTGACTCGTTCTTGGTAATATTTGATTAATATGTTCTTTAATGAATAAATAAACCCCATTTAGCTAGAAAAAGTAGTTCAGTCCTGAGCTAATCTAGTATTCTGCAAATGTGAACTTCCACTTCAAGTCTATTGCTACATAAAATGTTCACACATATAATGTAGATAGAGCATTAGTTCCCTGTTTTCAGAGTCATCTCAGGTTTGAGAATTCACCTGTCTTACTTAGATTTCTTTTTGCTAAATTTAAGTGGATAAAGGGTTTTGGATGTTTCTTCATTAAATTTATTTTCCCTGTCTCTGCTAATTTCAGTTATTTGTTTCAGAAAGTCTCCTGTTAGTATGTACATTTTCTAAAGAGTAGTATCCGGAGGTGGGGACATTGCTCTTAGGCCTTTGGAGAAAGCAGGAGGATTATTCTTCTGTATATTCTGGGGTGATTGATTCTTTGAAGTAAGTTGAGGCTTAATTTCCAGGAGAAATGGACAGAATTTGAAAAAAAAAAACAAAAAAACAAAAAAACCAAACCAAACCTGTGAGAGCTCCCATTTCTTGGATGTTGCTTTCTTATATTTTAGTGTATTATCAAGAAATAGAAAGGAATTAGCTTCTACCAATGAAGTAGTTCAATGAAATCTGAAAAAAATTGCATGTCTTTTTTGTTTTGGTCTTTTCTACTCTTTTTTCACTCATTGCCTAGTACTCTTAACAGTGCTTAACATTTTCTGCAGATGACTGCTAACCTATTTGTGCTTACCATGCATAAAATGTCACCATTGTATTGTCTAGGGCAGGTCTAGAAACATTGAAAGGATAACCAAGTAACTTTTATTTTTATGTTGTCTTCCAAGGGACGTCAGAGGTGGTTTCAGAAGAAAAAGCTTCTATCCTTCTCATTACGTGAGAGATCGATCCCCTCATAAGAGGGACTCTCCTTTCTTCAGGGAATCACCAGGGAGCCGAAGGGATTCTCCACACAGCAGATCTGGCTCAAGTGTCAGCAGCAGGAGCTACTCGCCTGAAAGAAGCAAAGCCTATCCTTTCCACCAGCATAGCAGAAGTATGTCATCTTTACATAAAAGAAATATTTCTTCTCAGCAAGGTAATGCTGGATTATTGATGAGAACTGGTTAGTGAGGTGAAACTGCAACTCACTGTATAAGCCTGTTTTCTTTACATGCTCTCTTTTACAAAGATAAAAACCAACCATTTTGTACCATCTATGTGTTGTCTGCTCTGGCTATTTCATTGTACTTTCTGTTCCCTTATGTATTTCGTGTGGGAGATTGAAGGTGTTATTTTGGTAGCAGCTCTAGTTTGACTGTAGGAGGTTCAGCTGCATAGCTTTTTCTAGTATTTTATGTTCCTTTTAGCATCAGTTCCTTCTGTTACTTCTTTATGTGCTTTATTGGATTCCCTTACAAGAAACTTTGCTGTCATCTATAGCAGATCAAGACATTTCTTCCTGCAACTAGGGGAAAAGAGGGATTAGAAATTAGCAAAATTTAAGTACATGCTTGTTGAGTTTTCTCCAAATGTTCTTAGAACTGTATTTTGAAGCTGATTGGTTTTTAGCAATTTCATCTCATTGTCAGATCCTCTCAAATCTTGCTTTCCTCAAACAAATGTGAAACACATCTCAGTTTAGTATATACTGTGTGTGTGTTATGCCTTTTAAAAGCTTGGCTGTTAATGTTTCCCAAAAGTCTAATGAATCATCTGTTCTGAAAATATTTGAGGTTTTCCTATGTAAATGATTTTTGGGGGGTGGTGTGATGTGGAAATTAAACTTGCTTCTTTTTTTAGTGTACTACAGTCTGAGCCACTGCTGTTGGTATTGCTTATGTAAATTAGTCCAATTTGATTTCCCTTTCTCCAAGTGCTTTCTAGTGAACTATGCAAACCTACTGTTCATTTTGGCAGCTTTTAAAATATAATTAGTTTTTTTTTTAATGCACTGATAGGCACATTGTGTTTCCAGAGAACCATTATGTAGCATTTCTTGCCAAAAAAGATCTTTGTAGTTTACTTAACATTATTTAAATATTGAGGAATTATTTCACTCCTTGTAGAATACAGATGATCTTTCTATTTGGTCATTGCAATTCTTTAACATTTTGTAGGAATACTCAGTGAACTTAAATTTCTTTAAGTGTAGGAGAAGACGAAAATATATTTTGTTACATTTGTAAAAGTGTTGTAGGTGTGCAGCTCATAGTTACTAGCAAAAGGAAAACAATGTTGTGAGAAAGCCATATAAAAATTTTAAGCTGATTTTGATGGCATAAGTATAGATATATAATATATTGTCAGAATTACTCAGACAGTAGTGGAGGGAGGTAGTGAAGTAAAAGCAGACATTTTCACAAAACAGAAAAGATGCCGGTCAAGAAAGGAACTTACATGTAGGGCTATGGGTTTTGCTATTTTTTCCCAATTGCATGGTTAAGCATCTCTCCCAAGCACCTTTAAATCAGTTTTAAAAGACCAGATGACTTGTACAGAGGACTGTTTCTTTGTAACTGCCTGTTTCTGGAAAACAATACTACTACATTTTTTCTCTAGATGACTGAACTAAAAAGGCCTATTCACAAAGTACAAATGGCTTAAATAATACCTACAAAATCGTTTCTGAATGTGATTTGCCTTAAGTAAGCTCATATATTACATACTTAAAAGGAACATAAAGTGGGACATACCTCATATGTCAGCAGTACATTTTAGTCTGTACTTAAATGGAGTTACAACATGCAAAGTATATACTATTTCTTGTGAACTTGCAATATGGCATCTTTTTAAAAGATCATAATACTGTTTAAAATCATGCTGTCTGAATTTGTTTGGCCTCATGACATGCACTGAAGAAGGAATGTCCCATGTTCCACAGCCCTTCATACATTAGGATAAATACCAGATTTAAAAAAAGAAAACTGGGGGAACATGAGTAAGCTTGGTAAAGGAAGGGAAAGGGCTAATGGAAAGGATGGGCATTCATCTGTGATGGGAGAGCATGGAGAGAAGCAGAGTGGTATTCCTTCACTGGGCCAGAAAGTAAGGGGTCCATAGGGTGGTATGTGGAGGAGATACAACAAAGCAAATAGTGGTACTTCGAAAGGGTCATGTTTAATTTTACAGGGCTTTTGGGTTCAAAATAGCCATGTCCATTCAGAAAAAATGGCCTAATAATGTCTCCAAATTAAATTATGTTTTTTTGTCTCTGCTTGACTTTGAATACTGCCACTTGTTATCAGTTCAGGTGCAAACATATAGACCACTCAACTGAGATATTTTTAAAGAATCCAGTCTGATAAAGGAGGTGTGTGGGAGGCAGAGTTAGAGAAGTCTGTAAATTTAAAAACTGTGAGGCTGAAAAGGAGGTATCACAGGAGCAAAACTTCAGGGTTACTTGGTGGTGACAAAGGAGATATTCTGTGCTTTGAGGAGTATGCCAGATGAAAGATATGATTATTTCTATCTTCTTGCTTTTGGTTTTGACATATATGTTATATTTATGGGAACTTTTTATTTCTCATAGTTTTTCTATTTACTTAATTTCTTGTTAAAAAGTTTTTTTTCTGTTAAAGATCAATTTATTTTTTTTTATGTCTACTAGAAATTCTCAGATAAGGCTGATGGCTGTGTTTTTTAAGTATGCTCTCCATTTAGCATCCTCTTCAAATTGAGGTTTAAAGTGCAATTTAGAACAATTGCTTTTGCCACAGTAACTTTTCCACCTGTTTCTATTAGCATTTTTGAAAGGCTCATCAGTAACTGTGAAGAGTTTTGCATGGATTAGTAGGCCTTCAACATTACAGCAGTAATTCACTGGCCTCCAACATTTGATCTTTGCTTTGTGTTAAGTCTACACTATAGGTATGGTATGAAAATGTAACAAGAGTCGAAGACCAACTTTTCAAATACCTCTTAAACATTTCCTATTGTTAAAGGTATGCGTTTTGCATAGACTTTCCCTTACGTTTTTGTGTAGGTATTTTAAAATACACAACATGATGCATTATTTTATGGCATTGAGTTAAAAAAGGCAAAATAGCACAGCTCTTAGGAGTGAGATGCCATGTCTGCTCTTTATTGCTTTAACTCATTAAATTAAAGCCATGACGAACAGTCATGTCTATAGTACTACTAAAATAATTTCTATCCAAATCTTTGTGTTTGATAGGCATTTTAATTAATCTCTTTATCCATTTTATTGATAAAAATTTAAGGGAAGCCAAGGTACGTTTATATTGTGTTTTATTTGTGAACAGTCACCCATTTTCCAGGGAGTGAGAATAGTCTAGTTCATTTAGGCCTACTGAGAACATGTCTGCTTTTTGTATTTTCCTTTTGCAGATCTCTTAGATGTAATCTGTGGACCCACAGCTTGGAAACTAGTTGTTTACACTGCAACCATTTGTGCTGCTGTGGGCTGCCTGAAACTGGTGTGTGGCAAGACCATGCACAGACTGTGATTAGCACAGTGAATTTGATTTGACTTTTTGCCAATTATAACTCTTACAAGAAAAACACTGATCATATAAAGAGGATCTAGCCTGTGGCTGATACAATATAGGATTGTTTCCCATGCTCTTTTCAACGTACTGTGGCCTGCTAAACCAGTTCCTACACTGCCTGGTTTTGTGGAATGATTGACTAGTGTTTTAATATTTCACCCATTTATATTGTTACATGATATTAAAAAGTGAAACCACATCATCTTGCTGAATCATATTGATACGCCCTTTCAGTAAATGATGAAAAAAAGGATAGTGGGTTTTCCTAAATGTGTGAAATGACACAACTGTGTCTTTTCGCTCGTTGTGAAGAGAACAAAGTGTTATCAGATGGTGGAGTACGTAGATTTCATAGAATCATTGAATCATTAAACTTGCAAAAGACCTCCTAGATCATTGAGTCCAACCTTTGAACAAACACCATCTTGTCAATTAAACCATAGAACTAAGTGCTATGTCCAGTCATTTCTTGAATACTTCGAGGTATATTGAATCCACCACCACTCTGGGCAGTCTGTTCAAATGCTTAACCACACTTTCAGTGAAAAAATTATTCTTTATCTCCAACCTGAACCTCCCTTGGTGCAGCTTGAGGCCATGTCCTCTTGTCCTGTTGCTATTTCCCTGGGAGAAGAGGTCAGTTCCCATCTTGCTACAACCTCCTGTCACCAGGTAGTTGTAGAGAGTGATAAAATTCATGTCTGACTTGAGCAAATTTTACTGCAATTTTTCTACGCCAGTGAGCATATTTACAATGTATATCTTTAATTTCACAGTCTTTTTTTCCCCTCCCCCCCTAAATTGTAGGTAAAGAGAGGACACTGAGAACATCAAGAGATGCATCACCTTCAGGGTCCGCAGCAGTACCCTCATCAAAGGTGAATTTTCTTTTCGAGTACTTCTTGCCATGTTTTCAGGTTGCTCATTGTTGAATTTTTTTCTTCAGTTAGAAGGACGTACTGTATGCAGCTGTTAGGGTTTCCCTTATCTGGTAGGAAGGTGCTGATAATGTTGTGTATCTAATGATGGCACTGACAGACCTTTTTATTTGGTATTCACTGTCTCATTTTAGGAGAAAAGGAAGTTTTGTTTATATTTAAAATTGTCATTTTTCAACGTTGAGGTTGTGCCATAAAAGGAATGGCAAGGAGTAGAAATGGTCAAGTGATTTTTAGGAGCAACAGATCAGTTGGACAAGCCTGTATTTGCACTGAACTTCATCCTTCAGTGATTCCTAAGCTGTGACTGGATTTGAAAACAGTGTGTAAAGTGTCTGACTGACTGGGAAGATAATGTAAATAGCAGAGAAGCAAGGTCACTGGAGGATATGGCAAAAATGATGACATTTAATTGGGAAGGAAGCTGCATTGCAAGATAGTGTGGTAAATGTTGTTTTATGTTTTTCCCGTCAAATCTTGTGGGCTGAGCACCAGCCATGTAATCTTGCTAATTAGTTAAATGGACAGGCTAATAAACAGTAACAAACAATCAGCATTCAATACTGTTCTGGCTGTCTTGTGGCAGCAAAATAATTTTCACATCACAGACTGCTTCTCTGCAAATTATATCTGAGGTTAAAATTAACACTTCCACAGGAGTATTTCTAGTAAATTGTTGAGAAACACTTTAATGAGAAGTAAAGAAATAATGCATGTTATTGTTTAAAATTAAAAAGGTCCAATTAAAATAGCACTTACCCTAAGTAACATGGTGCATTAGCTCAGTTCTTGAGGTCTTTTAAATAAAAGCAGTGGAATGCTTAAACAGAAAAAAAAAGCTACTTTTTGTTGTGAGAAGGAGACACTGAAGAAAATAGTAAGGTGGGGAAAAAAGTCATGCTTTGGTTGTGTTATTTCATTCTAAGTACTTCTCCTTTAAGGAGCTCTTTTAGAACTGCTGTGCTAGCTAATTGCCAATATCCTTAAGTGGGGCAGCAAGTGATGTATTTTCAGTGATGTAAATAGGGAAAGTAAGATAAAAAACTATTATGCGCAAGTTGCACTGATTTAGATCATAAAATAAACTTTATAATTAGTTCACCTATTTTGCTTACAGACTCAGCATACTGCAGCTTAGTATCAAATCCTTGCTTAATACAAACAAGGAGGAATTGCAAAATCTTACTCTTATGTTAGTATGTAGTGTGAGCTTGAACTGTAAAGTATTCTGTGAGTGTTCTGCTTTCTTCAGTCGGGTCTGATCTATGCTGCATTGTTGGGTTTTTTCACCAGCAGTTTGCATGTATATGCATATCTGATGCAGACTACACAAAATGAAGCTTTCTGTTTGATGAAAGTTGTTTTGCAGACAACACAAATATTTGCTGGGTATGCATCAGCTGCAGAAGTGGAAATACTTCTGTGACCATTTATTGCTTTTCTCTTGATGTCCCCAAATCTGCTGGTAGTGTACTGTCCTGTGTCATGGAGCCTGTAGAAACCAGCTCTTGACTGGACTATACTGACCAGTTAAGTCACAAAAGTGCTTCACTGACATAGAAGTACTGACAGAAGAAGTCTTGGCAAAACATGAACACCTCTAGAGCCAGAGTCTTAAAATTTATTAAGGCTTGAGAAGTGACTTACATACTTTATATTAAGGAAGATGATTTTCAGTGCTCTAATTTATAATTTAGCTTTGAAATACTTAAAAAGGTATATGTTTCCACAGCAACGCTTTTTTGGCTGTAGTATCTATTTGCAAATCTGAAAAGGTGTTCTTATCTATCTTATAATTAATTTTTTACATATTCGTACATGTGAATTAAGGCATGTTGATGTTATCTGATATTAGCCACCTGTTTAATTGACTATGGCATGAAATCTTTTGTGTTTTTCTTTAATAGCAGTCTGGAAGCTTTGGAGGCTGTATCCAACATGTTTAGAGCAAAAGGCAGATGTGTGAGACAGGGAAAGCTTCCCAGCAAAGTGACAGGTTTTTACTGTTCTGTTATCCATGAGGTAAAAAAAAAAAACCAAACCCAACCCAAAAAAGAAACTTCTGTTTTGAGTCAGGGAGTATGGGGAGGGGGGCAGTTTGGTTTTTTTACAGGATCTATTAGATTGTTCATTTCTTGCAAGTTTGCAGCCTAAGTAGCTGCAGGCATTTTCAGCTGAGAGATACGTCCTGTTCTTTCTCTTCAGTTATTGTGTATGTGTGGAAATACCATTATTACATAAAATTCACCCAGGATTTAATACATATTTATCGACATTCAACTTAGATAATTAAATTTAGTGAGATTAAACAGATTTTTTTTTTCTGTATTCCACTCGATACTAGAATGGTTAGGTTCTTTTTATGCCTTGTGGAAATATAGTAGATCATGTGAGATTTTATTTAGCTTCATTTCATGCAAAGCTGACTGTTGCTTATGAAGATACTGGTCTTTTCTTTTTATTAGTAGTGGACAGAGCTACACTTTGGAAAAGGGAGAGATTGTTAATAGAACCACAGTACAAGATTTCTTGGCAGCTACAGTACAGTCAGGGTCAAGACAGAAGTCAGGCATACTATGGGAAATAGGAACATTGGGGGAAAAAGACTTGGCAGGAGATAGTTTTTAGTGAGACTACTGTAAGAATAATTGTATAATTTAGTAAGGTGGGCTGGGCTAGCCATTTTATGAATTATATTATTCCTTACTATTATATTGAACTTTCTGACTTCACTGGTTGTAATTCTGTAATTTGCAGTTATAGAAAATAGAGATTCTTGTTGAAACATTGTGTTGCACTTCTCTTCTGGATTCCGATAATGTCTTAATGACACAGAATCCTGTAAGGGTTCTGTGAATTATGTACTTACGCCATACTACAGCACAAAGAGATGTTTGAATAATACTTTACTTGAGATAAACACAAAACTTCTGAAGACCAAGCAGTCTTGAAACAGGTCATATTTGCTTTCGCTGGCCATTTTTGTAACTTAGAATGAACTAAGGATAGGAAGGGGAGTGTCTTTTTTTTTTCATTTGGGTTTGTTTGTTTGCTGTTTTTTGTCTGCCTGTTTCCTAAGATGAAACAGGCATGGAAATTTGAGGCAGTAGGAGTGTGGTATCTTTTTTTTAAGCTATCCATCTTAGTGTTGCAATTTTTAATGCTAGAGAGGTATAGATTCTTGGGTCGATGCTTCTACACATACAGGTGATTCAAATTAAATACTCATATAGTGATAACAAGATTTATAAAGCTAGCTATTCCTAAACTGGTATTTGTCATTGTCTGTTTGCTGCTCTGATAGTAAAAACCAGATAGTATTCTTAGAGAAAAATCAATTTTTAAATATTATTTATAGGAGAATTTCCATATGAAAAGGTAGATTGAAAGGCCATAAAGCCATGACTAACTCCATTATAAATGATCAGTGTTCCCCCTCCAGTAAAAAGTAATGACTTTTAATGGAGCAAGCTCTGATCACTTAAACTGTGTATAAAAGTATGTATAAAAAACTTTTTGCCCCTAATTAGTTTAGGTTGTATGCCTTACCTAGTATTTAATAGTTTAGTTTAAATTTGTTACAGCCATTTATGCCTGAAAATCACATTAATTATTGGATCACTCCACAGTTGTATCTGACTTCCTTTAGTGCCAAAACTGGTCTCAAATAATATTTTTATCTCTGACCTGAGAATTTAGTAAAACTGATTCTGAAAGTATGGTGTTTTTTTTAGTTTTTACTGAATTTCATTGGTTGTTTTTTTCTCCTCTCCCTTTATTGCTTTATTATCTGCTTGCTTCCCTGCCTGCTTTTCCTTTTAAAGAAATCAGTCTGCAAATGAAATAATTTCAGCTTTCTTATCACCTATGTTAAAATGTTTTAGGGATCTGAATAACTGTTCATTTTGATTTTGAAGATGTTGTGCGTGTAAGTGTATTTCATGTTAAACCTTGACTATCATGTTTTTGTACAGGCTGTGGAGAAGAGCAACAGACTATCAGAAAAGGAACTTGCAGAAGCTGCAAGCAAGTGGGCAGCTGAAAAGTCAGAGAAGGCTGAGGAAAGCAATTTATCTGAAATAACAGAGTATGATGTAAGATATGATTATTTATCCATTTATTTTAAAATGTTGCTGTGATAAACTGTTTTTCTGTAGTCTTCTGAAAGGCACATTTCGTTACTTATCCCTGAATTTTTCTCCTTATGCTATTAAATATTTGTTGAAAGGAAGTGAGAGGGAAACCAAAGCTTTGAGATTTATTTATTTATTTATTTGTTTAGACAAAATACACAAAGCCAAAGTGCATTTTGTTAGTGTAATTTGAATTCATGTTGGGCTATGACTGACACAGTAAGGCTTCAGCTCTCCCAGGAATTCTCCAAGGAACTTTTGTAGCAGTGTAGGTTTCTATGCCTACTGAACTCCTTAAAATCACCAAGGAACTTCTGAGTCAAAATATGAATGTTCGAAGAGAAGCTCTGGTTTATTAAGTTCAGTTTCGTGCCATGTCAGCGTACCATGTCATGTATTCTTTTCCAGAAAGCAGTCCTCCTCTGTATTAAAAATTAAGCTTTTGCCTTGATACTGCAGTGGGTAGATACTATGTTTTTACCTGGAACCTTATTTCACTGATAGTCAACATTAATTATTTGCTAGTTTATTCCCATCTATTCTCACCCCTCCTTGTCCTCTACCCTGGCTGTATTGAAGTGTCATTATAGCCCTTTTCAATCATTATTTTGTTATGCTCATCTTGGATAGGATGTCTGTTTTGGATTCTGTTACGTTAGTGGAATATGTATCTGTCATTTAAAACAAGCCAAAAATCCTGTAATGTAAAACTTACCTGTTTTAGTTGTGTGGTAATTTGCTCTTTGAGTTTCACTTGGCTTCAACTTTGGAGACACTTTTAAAAAAAACAAAGTAGGACCTGCTTTACAAGGTCATGTGTCTTAAACTTTACAATTAATGGGTTTGATTTTTTTATTTATTATTTGTTTGCAACTAATTTGAGGGAAAATGAAAGCATCTTGAGAAGCATCACATTTCCCCCTGTATTTGATGCTTGTGGAATATAAGGGCTAGGTTACAGATACACTCACCAGATCCATATTTATCTGAACTTTTAAGTCTTGCCCATTGATGTAATAGGTGAATGCAGGAACAACTCCTCAGTACTGGTCAGGAAGATCTAGTTGGATAAATAAACTGGAAAAAGTAATTGGGAGGAAAAAAAAGAAAAAAGGGGAAGAAGTGTTAGAGTAAGGAAAAAGCAACAACTGATCCAGGAATGAGTGCTGTATGGAGGAGAACATACGGATGGATGTTTCTGAGAGGTTTAGGAGAGTAGCAGGGAAGAGAAATAGCACTCCTGTTCTTCATGAGGGGAAGGTAATGCAAGGCAGGAAAGAAGAGTGGGCCATATGGAGAAGAGTTGTTTAAAGCTTCATCTGTGCCTGAGAGAAAATTGCAGTGGCAAAAAGATTGAAAATAAAGAATCAAAATGAAGCAATTGTAGTTGATTAAGTCACAGTCTAGGATGGTTTATTGACTAATAAAGTGGTCTATAGAAATGCTAATGAAGAAGGTAAGGCATTTCATTCTGAGTTGTAGAAGGATGCTTCTGACCGTGATCAGTAGGCTGTCATGTATGAATTGCAAGAGTTTTTAACTTTGTTCAGTTTATCTTACATAGTGCTTAATAGTTGGGCTTTGTGCACCAAACGTTTTGTAGCCTTTACTCACTCTTTTGTTATTCACTGTTTCATTATTTACTGTGGTGGCAAGATTTGGGATGCAATCTTAATGGTTTGTGTTGCTGCTAAGATTTGAGCAGATGACCACTTAAACTGTTTTCTTTCTTTTTCTGTCTAATGCTTTTGTCTTTCCCATTGGTTAAATCTTAAGATTCTTCACCTGTATTTTTGAATAAGAGAAAGTAGCTTTATTCATCTTCTTCCTATTCTTCTCAAATTCTGGTTTTTTAATAAAGTACTTTACTACTCTACAAATCTATTCCATAATACTGGATGTAAATAATGCTGTAAAAGTAAATTACTGCATCATCTGTGCAAACCGCTTGGAGTTGGAGTCTTGTTTTCTTTGGTGTAGGGATACTGTCTGAATTTCTGTGTTAGAGGGAAGTTTATACAATTACAGTACTTCAGTGTAATTTTTCATGTTATTAGAAATCCTCTAATCATGTTTCCTTTTGCTATACAATAGTTATCACTATTGCTTTAATATTAGACCTTTGGTCCTGAATGCTGCAAGAGTTCTTCCTGACAGCACTTTTATTTTGTGGATGCCTATTTACCTTTGATTTTGTTACTTTTATCTTCCCAGAAAACTAATTAGACTTTCATTGTGAATTTTTCTTGCTATCAAGTGTTAAAAGTATCACATATACAAATTTTTTCTCAGTGGATGGGCAGGTAAAGGTTATCTGACATCATTGCCTTTACACAGTTAAGACTGAGTGACAAGGGTTTTTATGATGTCATGTTTTGTACATGTTTAAAATTCCTATTTCTGTATCTGTTCAGATTGCAGCAATAATACTTTGTTAATAGCTTTGATGAGCAAACTGATATCTAACTGATGATTCTATTTGGAGTTTTATTTTTTTTCCCCTCACACTGAGGTTTTTGTTTTGCTCTCAAAATTGAATTTATTGTTTGGTCCATTTAAGGCTGGATCTTCAGCTCCATTATACATCGAACAACCAGAGGAAACAGAAGCAAATATAACGGATAGTACGGAATTATACGAGGATGGTCAACGTCATGGTCGCTCAAAAGCAATTGCAACTAAGACAAAGGAGATTGAACAGGTGAGTCCTCTTGGCATTTTGTCACTAATACAGTTATGGTTTACTCTGCTAGAATTATCTTGATTTATTTTTTCCTCCTTCTTGGAGTATAATATGAATGTAATTTGATTTCTTGAGATGATGTGATGGTAACAACTCTGCTGTTTAATTCTGAAGAACCATGGCATGTATCTGCACGTGGAAATTAGTGGTAGGTTTCTGTAACTTAGATACAGCTGCTGTTTTGCAAGCTGAGACAATGACTGCTTCTTCAAATAATTGTTTTTAAATCAAATATAATACAAATAATTTCAAATGTAATTAAAAAGTACGGCTTTATGTGAGATCAAATTATCAAAAATCAGTTTTATAGTGTAATTTCCTTCACTTAAATATATACAGTTTGGAATTGAACATCAGAAGTTACTTGTTTTTATTTTGTGTGTATGTATTTGTTTGGCTGGGTTTATTTCTGGTAGTTGTGATTTGTGTGAGCATTGTTGGCATTTTGTGTTTGTTTTGTAGGGTTTTTTTAAATTATCTTTGAATCTCAGTGCCTTTAACACTCTCTGACTATCAAGAACCATCAAATTTTGCTTTGACAACAGTGTATTTTATCGAGATATAGATAGGTGAGAGAGGGTTATTGTATTCAAAATCTGTATTTTTTTTCTCTTTTGTGTTCAGTACTGGGGTTTGTTTTAATACAAAACAAGATTTCTATCACTCTTGTAACATTCAGGTTTTGAGGTGGTTCAATGGAAGTTTATTCATGTACTAGTCATTATCATGTCACCTCACAGTAAGGAAATTATCTACAATGACCGTCAATTTAATTGTTTGTAAACAACCGAAAGTGCTTTGTTTCTAATTTTTATTACTTTAATTGGAAAGTGTGGAGATCTTTCTGACGTGGTTTTTCTGATATAAATGAAATTGTGTCCAACTCTGTAAATTGCATTTAAAGTTTATAATTTGTGGATAAGAAAGACATTACTTTCTTCAAACTTCCTGTGACTTAGAGTGTTTTTAGTGTATGCCTGGGATGGCTGAAAGAGAAATGCAGATCACTTTTCCCCCTTCATGTTTCTCTCTTAATAACATCTTCAAGAAAATAGGTTTCTTGTTTGAGATAGGCTTACTCTAGGTCTTCATTTTCCATCTTAATGCTAGTGGCCTTTGTTCTATTGCCTGTGAGCCCATTTCCTGTACTGTAACACTGTTCCTTTTTATTGACACTTGACAAACAGCTTTCAACACAATTGTTTTTGGTTTTTTTTCTTCTTTTAATATTGACTTTGCATAGTCATGTTCCTGGGGAGCATGGCCTTCCATGTGTGCTGGGTCTGACTGGGATGGAGTTAACCAGGGCATGCTGTAAATGCAGTTGGTTTATCCCTGCGTGTCTGATCACAGGCCTAAATCAGCTACTACCAGATGCATAAGCTTATGACTATTTAAAAATGACAAACTGAAAAACATATAAAGACTAGGAGCAGATTTTTAAAATATAGCAGTTGTGATTATTTAGCCTGATGCTGATGAATCTATGGATTGGGTTAATTCCCCTAGATCCTAAAGACAGGGTTATAGTGAAAACAGATGAAAATTTGGACATAAAACTCAAATGTTGTTTTCAGTACGATCTAATGCTGTTGTGCTTGGTAGAGTTTGCACTTAATTCTGAGGAAATCTAGATTCTGTTCTGTAAAGTAGAATACTTCCAGGAACTTTGGTCAAAAAAGCCTGAGAAATAACTTAAAGATTTGGATTTTGTGGAACTAGTTTCTCCTGTTATTGGTTTGAATATTGAAGCCGTCAACTCCCACAGAATTTAAATAAGATTTTAGAATGATCCTGGAAGTACCTTCAGTAAATTTTATTCAACTGAACAAGATACTTATTTTCTTACAAAATCAAGTGCTGTGAATTTGTTAAGAGTTAGACAAGATATATATGTATCACTGAAACTNCATTTAACTTTTCTGGATTTTTTTATTATTGGAATAGACATGATGATTCTCATAATCATCAGGAATATCATAATGAGTCATCATAATGAGATACTGTGAATCTTCCTACTGTATACAGAAGCAGTCTTCTGTAGAAATCTATATGCTATTCTGTTGACTTTGAGTTCTCAACATCTAAAAGTAAGTTTAGTTTAATTCTGTGTGGCCTGAGTTCTCTGCCCTTGACAAGTAGTGAGAAAGAGAACAAAGAGTGGAATGCAAACTAAATATGCAGTGCTGTTGTGAATTGCTTACTAAAGGTTTTTCGAAGTAATTTCTTGATATAATTTGATTTTACTACTTTTTAACTGAAAGTGTGTTTCTGTTTTTCATACAGTATGATTAGTCCTTAACATACAAGTATAAAGCTGTCGCTAGTCATGCTCTATTCTTTATACAGATGTAACATTTAAATCTTTAAAGTGAACTGTAAGCTATAATACACTTGAGAAAGAGTGACTTGATAATAAAATATATAAGAAAGCTTTTTTATTATTTGTTTCTGATTATTTGTCTTGAAGACTCCAGTAATAGCAGAAAAAAATGTTTTGTTCCATGGACTTCTTTTCAGTTAAATTTCATACCTTTAATGTATTATTTCTGAAATGTAATTTTGTGGAAGGATTACCAAAATAACATACTTATTGCAAGGACTTATGCTGCAAAAATGGTGAAGCTGTAATCCTTCTGCGAAGCAAGATTTCCAAAAGGTTGTTTTTCAGTATACACTGGACAGCTATTAAGGTACTTAAGTAAGTAATTAAGTCAGTCAGGCCTTGTGCCATTGGCTATGTGTCAAAAAATTGGTGAGGGTCCAGCTAGTGTTTGAGGAGGTGAGGCTTGATTAGAACACTTGACCCACTGGACCTCTTCTACATCTATCTCCAACATTTTTCTTTTTTCTCTTGGAGCACCAGATCTAGTGATGTTTGCTTTTCTGTTCATATTTATTCCTAACCTGATTGCCAGGTATTCTTGATATTCCAAACTCCTGATAAAACCCTTCTTGCTTTGTTTTCTCCATAGCATCTGTCTCCAAAGCTCCAACCAGGAAAAAGAGCAGAATTTTCCAAATATGTACTTTTTGCTTCATAGTATGGTAGTATTTCAGGCAAACACAGAGGCAAAAAAGTGTGCTGACACAACACGCGCAGTGTCGCAATGAGCAAGTTCGTTGCTGTATAGCAGAGGAACAGGCAGCCTGATGCCCTGGGTGGGAGGGGGATGACAGCTTGTGATATAGTCTGTTATTTCTCTCAATAAAATCAAACAAAAGAATCCCTTGAGCAATTGAATGAAATATTCATATAGGTGTTCTGTTTAAATAAGGCCATCTCTGTATCTTGTGTATTACTCATATCACTCTTTTGCAAAGTTCCCTCTGCCTTTCCTCTAAGCTATAGTAACACAATCCCCAAATTCAGATTTTTTAATGAAATGTCATTATAAATGATCGCTCTGTGACTCATCAAAAAAATATTTGTATATGATTTGTTTGACAGGGGACTTACTGCAAGCATTTATGTAAAATCATGCCATTTGAAGAAAAATGAAGCTTTTTGTGCTGATTATGACAGGGCAAAAAGCGTCAAACCAAGTGCTCATTGCTGTTTGCTATATAGTGACTATCTTTTAAGAGTCTGCACTTGCTTTGCAAATACAAACTGAAGCAGACATAAAGAGAGGAGACTAAAAGTTCTGCTCACAGATAAAGGCTTGGAAAATCCAGACACTGTTTGAACAGAGCCAAGAATTATCTGTGTCACTCCCAAACTAGAAAAACTACAAAGCCTGTATATTTAATTTGAAGTGTGCCAGTATTACTTGGAAAGGAAGATGCATGGGTGCTTGAAAACATTTCTGAACAGGGACTGCAGATCATGGCCATTTCTGCTCTCATCTTTGAAAGAACAGGCATAGTGACAGTATCGTGGAAACATCCAGGTTGGATGAGACCTCACCTGATGCAATCTCCTCTTGAAAAAGGCTCTTAGATCAGGTTGTTCAGGGCTCTGTCAATTAAATTGAGTCCTTCCAGTGAAGGAGACTCCACTGTATCTTTGAGCAACCTATTTCAGTGTTTCCCTGCTCTGTCTCTTGAGCTCAGCTGCCATTGCAGTGCAGAACACGCTTGCTTTCACCAAGGACATGGTTTCTACTTACTGCTTCTCTTGACAGCTTCCTGTCCCCATTCTCAAACTGCAGAATCCCAGGTCCTTGCTCTAGTCCCCTGCGTTTTGGACCTGCTCTGCTGGGAGTGGGCTCAGCTGTTCTCAGGGAAGGGTTCATGTCCTAGAATCCTCTGGCTGTGCCACTCTGTGGTTGGAAGAGTTTGCCTGTCATTTTTGTCTGGCCAGTACTGGAAAAACTGTTCCCTTCCATCTAAGTGCATAGTCTTTTCAATCTTTGAGTCTCTTTGCACTGAATAAAAATACTGCAGCTTTAATGTGTGTTTCATATTTTAATATTTCCCATTAAGTAGGGTCTTGATCTGTGATGGTTTTTTAATGTTCTGTTTGTAATAAGAAGCTTTGGAGAGTTTTTTAAAAATAAAATAGTGAGATAATTAGCTTTCTGGATTGGGGTGCTTTTTGATTGTTTGGGGTTTTTTGAAGCTAGGTGTTTCCTTAGACCTTTGAAGATGCCTGTCTCTCTTTTCTCTACATTTATAATTTTGAAATATGTTTTCTGAGTATTTTTCTGAGCACAGTGAGGTAGAACCCCATTAAATAGATGCTTAAAAGATTGGTCTGGGCACTTAAAAGCAGTGTAGCAGAGAAGTTTGTGTTGGCATGTCACGATCAATGAATCTCTATAGTTTGCTAATGTAACCATTCATTGTTATAGTATTTTTGCATTTAATAACATGCAATATGCGTTAAAGTATTGTTCTGGAGTTGTTTAGCTTCTGTTTTTATGTAGTTAAGGATCAGCTTATGCTTTTAGCCTGTAATGTACTGAAGTGTGGTGTTTTTTTTTGGAAGTGATGACAAATGGGTCCCTGGTGTTAAATTCACAATTGGAGCTATTCAGCATCATTGTTGCACAAAAGGCTATCTCTTTCTTCTTCCTTTATGAGCAGGAGTAGCAGGGATTCTTGAAATGTCTTATCTTGTCTAGACATCAAGTCTGCAACATTGTGTTAATTAGTCCATTATTATGTGTCCAGTTTCTTACATGTTGCATATGCAAGTTGAAATGACATGGGTTACCTCTGCAGATGTTCTTTTCTGAAGATGGATTTTACCAAATGACAGTTTTACCAAGTACCTTCCTTGATTTTGGCAAAAAATCAAACTTCTGAGTTTCTGAATAATATTTGATACTCAGACATGAATTTGGCTATTACCACAGAGTTCTGGCTTCTAAACAGGAAGCACAGAAATTAATATATTCACAAATGCTTTTATTTCTTAAAGGAATTACTGACTGACTGTATGCTTTCAGTTCACCAATGTTTTTTAATGTTCAGCAGAATAATATTTTTAAATGTTCAAAACATTTGTATTAACTGCTTCCTTACTTGACTTTCTAAATGAGTATTGCTTGTTAGCAGCCCTCACTAAACTATTACCCTAATGGGACAGCTTTGTTGATAGAAGATGCTGAAAATCAGAGATTTTTCTAAAGCTTGTGTTTGAAACTTTACAGCTATGGTGTATAGAAAGAAGGAAAAATGGGTGTGTGGCTGGGCCAGCAGGCTGTCCATATCCTTTTTCCAGATCTGCTAACTGCTTTTCTTTTTTTTTTTTTTTGATAAATTAGTTAAATCTGTGGCCTAGAAATTACAGTTAAGTAAGAAAACCAGGTTTTAGCAGTTATAGTGTGTGGAGTTTCAGAAGAACTGGTTTCTGTTCCCCTTCTCTGTCACAGCTCTTCTTCTGGAAAGATCTATATAGCAAGAGCTGAATTGTCTTTGTGTGTATTTAACACTTGTTAATGGGACTCTGTTCTCCGGAGGTGCTGCTCTCAGCGAAGACTGACCCGTCACAAAGTGATACTTTACATCGCAAGGATTTAGTTAAGAAGTTTTTGGTTCTAATATCAGAACATAAAAATTATTATACAGGCATTTCTGTCATAATGAAATAGTTTAAATTTCTGTAATGTGTGCCTTCCTCCCTGCCTCCAACCCCTCCTGTGGCCGTTGCTAGTTTTGTTTTGCTTCAAACAAAACTGTTCCACAATTCTTCAGCAGAGTAAAGGTGAAAGAGGATGTAAATATGAAGTAGCTTCTGCATCTTGGCTAGGATTAAGCTAATGGTAAATATATCAGAAAAGTTTAGTAAGTCTTGGATATGATAAGTTAAGCATCTAAATTTTAGCAGTTGAAATAAAACAAATGCATTAATAATTGGAGTAATGGGAGTCCAGGAAAAAATGAAGGAGGCTGTCAAAGCTGGCCTTGGGTGTACCGTTTCTTTTGACTTCAGCTGAGCCAGGGAAACAGGTTACCATTTCCTCAGATTAACTTGTTGGTCTGCTTGTGCTGTTGCTCATTTCAGACAAAATTATCTAGGTTAGAAAAAATCCCCTAATTAAAATATAAGTTAAGAAGTAGGTGAATTAAGTGAAGCTGAAGGAACTGGAACGGTGGCTAAAAAACACATTAAAGGATTATTTCTGATTGTGGATGAGGTCAGAGATGCTTTGGTTCTGACAGGAATAGACCAGACAAGAGTAACAGGCAAGATGAGAGCAGAAGATGGGGAAGCTGTAGATTTTCATTCCCTCCTAGCTTTTCTGGTGTCCTTCAAACCTTGTGTACTTAATGCAGAATGGCAAGACCTTAATGATGGACTTGTCATCATCAGACTAATTTGATTCATAGCATAGTATGTACCATACCTCCTCTGAGCTTATGCTTATTTTATTTAAATGTAAGTTGTAATTAAGAGAGTTAATTTATTTTTTCCTGATCACAAAAACATTTGTCTCAGGTTTTGGTATTTTGCCTTAGGCTTTTCAGAAAAATTGATGACAATTCCTTGACTTAATGATATCATCTGCTTATGATCTTCTTTCATCCTCTTGTGATTTATTAGTTTCCTTGTATCAGTATCCCTTATATATAAAAGACAAGTAATTTATTTATTTTTATGCATTCTTAGACACTTTTTCTTCCATATTTATTTTGACTTGCTGATTTTTCAACTATCTTTTAGGTTTTTTTCTAGGTTTCCTTTTTACCATTGCAAAATGAAATCAGTCATGTTGCTATGCTTATTTGATCTTTATAGTTCACACTTGCCTTAAATCTTTTTTTTTGCATTGAGATCTTTCAGTTTTGTAGATATGAGCTGTTTGTTAGAAATTTGTGTTTTCATATTTATGAAATTGCAAGATGGAGAACATAAAAGCTTTTGGTCAGTATCTTCATCGTATCTTTTATTCTCTTTACAAACATGTTTAGTTAAAGCAGGATACTTGTAAAAGGTTGTGAACACTTCAGCTTTAGCTTTGCTTTTCCTGTGTTTGGGTCACAATGCTTTAGAAGTTTGTAGCCCTTCACTTTACATTCGTTCTGCTTTGTTCTAGTCCCTTTCCATGGTCATTAGTGGATTATTTGGTATGCAGTGCTGTGTTTGTAATTACAAACTGCTGCATATGCAAAATCAGTGCAACTCATTCATTTTACTTCAGTACCTGAAGGTATGGTTTAATAAGGAAATATATTACCACATTTCAGCTTTTTGCCAGCAGCTTTTTTCGTTGGAAAACTGATAGAAACTGAGTATTATTTAATACACAGCGCTCTTAGGGAAATACTTTTAAGAGAACTTAATACCAGAAATATATGCTTTTATCCAATAGCAGCAGGATATTTCTTAGAGACGTCTGAATTAGGTATAATTCACCTTTAGCTTTCTATCACTATCTAAGATTTTATGTTTATTTTGCCTTAAGTTTTTTAATGTAAACAGTTTGAGGCTTGTGCTGATCGCGTTATTTTGGAATTGGTGAAAGCTGGGGATAGAACCCACTGACAGATACAGAGTTTTTGGTGTAGAGGTGCTTCATTATGTGATCAAGCAGTCCTGCAGATTGCAAGATCTCAGAGAACTGTTTGCTTACAGACAGTGTTAAGGGTGATTGTTTACAGGTGTTAATATTTGGTGGGAGATCTCTGTAAGACTGTAATGAGAGAGGGTTAGTAGGTAGGTACTTAATAAAATCGTTGGACTTAGTTGAAACCAGAGAAAATGGGAAAGAAGGTTGTTCAAATCTGAAAGACACCATCCACTTCTTGGTCAGATAAAGTAAAAATCTAAGGAGTTATTAATTAAATGGCATTTTTTTGCAATCAACAGCTAGCAGTGATTGATTGATTTAAAATTTTTGGTTCAGCTGTGAGAAACCAGAAGAACCTGAAAACAGGATGAAAGAAGACTTGGAAACTATAATGCTGAGTAGGCTGGAAAGAAAAAAGGATTAGTTTCAGGACATGATGAGTGTAAACAGGATTGGAAAAGGTGTTAGGAAGAGAAGAAGAAACTCACTGAAAATGTGTGGGCCTTGATACATAATTAGGAACTAATTATGAGAAATTGCCTACTGGAAAAACTGTCAGAAGTTGAGATGTTTGGAAGGATAAGCTGAACTGACACCAGCAAACCTGAGAATGATGAAGGACGAAACCAGAAATGATGAACAGTCTGAGCCTTGATAAAGACAGTAATTTCTGTAGAAGTGAGTGTTACTGTTTTTGTGGTGTGTTGTGGTTTTTTTGTTGTTTTATTTTAGGAGTTTTTTAGTGATGGTGGTGGAGTTTTGTTGTTGTTGCTTTTAATAACTTGAATTTAATTCAGAGGATGGAGAAAGCCTCCTCTTCAACTTTGTCTCCAGCTTATCTTGCTTTAACAGAAGGGCATTGGTGGACTTAAGAGGTAGGTTAGCAGTGGTGTGTGATTTTTATTTTTGGACTTTTAAGGATTAAAGGTCAAATTCTCTCTTAGTTGGCTCAACGCACTAAGGATTAAACTTTGAACTATTTTTTGTTCTTACAACCTACTGTCTTTTCAGCATTGTTACTAGGGAAACCTGCTACTTCCTGGGTTGAATAGGATCAGTCCCGTATTCCTAGTAATTAGATCCAGAAGTCTAAATTCTTTCAGAAATGGCCCAAACTCAGAGAAGTACTGTCTAGCACCTATTATGCCCCCTGCTGATTTCACATTGTCTCTGTCAGTATTCCCAATACAGTCTGATCTTCTGAAAGACTTAGAGAGGAAACAGGAGTCCAAGTGGTGCTTAAAACTGTATGTGATGATGGGAATGTGGTAACTGAGTGAACATGCAAAAATCCCTGGTAAGTGGCAAAGGAAATGTAGTGGCAGGAAGGCTGGTAACAGGAAGGGCTTGATGTTTGGCATGGAAGCTGATTTCCATTTCTCCTGCACTGACAAGGGCTTTCAGGCCTCAGGAGGTTGAAGTAGTCAGTGACAAAGTAGTGTTACTCTACCTGTAGGGAAGGAAAATCTGCTGAAGTGTGAATCTATGGTTTTATGGATTTTTGTGTCTTTTGCAGACTGTGGTGCTCATCTTTGTATAAGAGAAATTTGGTTTGTAGAAGAAAGTTTTCCTGGTGAATGAAGTTTAATCCTCTGGTCCATTTGTATTTCTGATTTATATATAACACTGATTCATGTGCAAATATAGGATCATCTGTGACCACAGACCCTTGGGTGACAGGTTGTATTTGTCACCTGGTTCTTAAGTTTATAGGCTACATCTCACTGCCTGATGCCTTCTTTCTTTTGGCAGTTGTTTCACTGAGCAGGTTAAACTCAATATGTGCTATAGATGGGTGGGCTACATCTTTTTTTAATAGCTTATTCTCTTTTGTGAACATTAGTGGATTATTTAAAATTAGAAATCTACAATTGACAGAAGACTTACATATTTTTTGTTCAAATTATTTTGAGTACATTTAGTATTTATATAGGTCTTTGTCTTAAAACCTCGGCATAGAAAGTATTCATTTTAAAATACAGGGTAATCTTACAGTTCCAAAAGGTGTCAGAATTTGGAACTTTCCTAAAGTTTACTTTACCAAAGTATATGAGAAAAAAAAAATCTATTGGTGCATAAGTTGTTTATGCAAGTGCTTCTTCTATAAGATTATGAAAACATTAGATTATTGTCTTGAGATATAAATGACTAATGCACATCATCGTTTATCACCGACCCACAAGGATCACGATGTTCCTGTTTTGTTTGACTCCTGTTTGTATTGATGTTGTGACCTTTGAGTCCTCAGTGACTGTCTGGACATACCCTGGTATGGATATCACAGGGCATGCTTCACAAAGTGTGGCTGAAGAACAAGGGCCAAAACTCCCCCCAGGACAAAGGTTTTGGTTTGCCTGTTTTACCTTGGTACTTTGACTTGCAAAGGCTAATAGAGTCAGACTGACTCGATAAAAGCACAGAAGGTGAATACTGACCAACTGAGTGGGTCATGTTCGTGGTTCTTAAGCTTCTCACTCTTACTGAGAATGACTACTCGTACATTAACTTTCTGAATTATTGAACTTACTGCTCTCAATGACACTAGTAACCTTCAATACGTGGATTTGATGCTGTTTATCCAATGTTTAATTCACTTGTTAGTAGTGTTTCCCCTTCTCCTGACTCCAGATAGCTTAAATACTTGGTTTCATTACAAGATGAAATGTACTTACGTGGGTACTGTGTATGCTTACTTGACCCTAATTACACCTCACAAGCAGTTCACCATCTCAGTATAGTAGGTAATTGATATATTAACTTTTTGGTCATGTGCTACCTAACTAAAGAAAAATCTTCACTAAGCATTTTTAAACAGAAAATCATAAATAGATTAGGATATGCTGACATAAGCTTTTCACTGTTCATCTTCAGCTGGAAATTTGCCCATTTTATTATGTTGCTTTTTAACTTGGCTTCCTGGAGATACTAGCTTATGCAGTTGCAGAGTATCTGTGCTGTGTATCTTTCAACTCTACTGTCAGATTTCAACTAAATTGAATTTAGGCATAAGCCAAGATGATCAGTTGTTATAAGCTTTATGAAAATAGGCAGTAACAGAACCTGTATGCATTCCAACGGAGACCATATTATGATTGCATCTCATTAGGCATCAGAAAGTCTCCTTAAGCAAGTGCTGCTGTTTCCAAACAAAAGAAAACAAAAAAAACAAACAGAAAAAAAACCCAAACCAAAACAAAAAACTCCCACAATCAAAATATAAAGCCAAAAAAAGAAACAAGAAAAATCCCAAAAAACCTTAAACGAACTTTTACCATTGCAGACCTCAGCTGCACATTACAAAGAGTTTGGTGGCAGCATAATTCAAGAAATTATGTCCCTGTACTGTACTGTTCCCTGTGCTGTCACAGTAGTCTTTGTGGGGCTCCAGCATGAATCAGGTCAAGAAAAAGAATGAAAAGTTTGTAGTTACTTCTTTACCTAGTTATCTTATTCACAGTGTGGCTCCTTAAATGTGCCTGCTACTACAAGGGAGTACCCATGCTGTGTTCTGTGTCAAGCCAGTACAGTCTCTGAACGTTCAATGTCTTGAAAGTACTGCTTAGACACACAAAGTTATTTAATCATCAGGCAGAAATATATAGAAAGCTATAGTGTTTGGTGGTATTTGCACAGTAACTGTTTATTTTTGTCATAGGGAAGATACAAATTTAAAAAATGTTTCTGTTCAATTTCTATCTAAAGCTGCCATAACCGGAACTCGCTGCTTCCTTTAAGACACCTCACCATCTCCCAATTTTGATAGCATTGGTTCTGCATATTCTTGAGAATCACTAGACACCCCCATAACAGCTTCTTTCACGTGGTCTGTTGGTGCCAAACTTTGATTTAGTTGTGAACCAAGCTGGTACCTGTCTGCTCCACCCCCTAAATTCTCAAGCAGATCTTGAAAGGAAGGAATAGTCACAATAACCAGTATTTTTGGTAGTGAGGTAGCGTGGCTTTGTAAACTAAGTGGTCTCTTAATTCCAGCTTTAACTGCTTGCAGTTCCTTAAAGTATTTTCAGTTTGGGAAAATGATGATCAAAAGATTTCTGTTTTATTTATTGTCTCTCAGCTAATTTGGTGAAGAACTGGAAGTGTGCAATTACGGAGAAATGTTCCTACACCAAAGCACAGCTTGCTGTGAAGGAAAGCTGAAAGCCCTTTTGCATGTGTCTGTTACCCGCCACTGAACAGGGTAGTTGTGACAAGGGCTCTGCTACAGTTTGAGCTAAGGATGTCTCTTTGTTCCTTTGGAGGGACCTGTGAGCTGGATAGAGCCTCTTTGACATGTGTAATTAGATGACTTCTGTTTGTGGTGCAGCCTCACCTCTAGCTCTTCAAGCAAAGGGCATGTCTTGGCAATGACTCTGATGAACCCCTCCACCCACAACAAAAATGCATCTTTTTTCACGCAATTGAAAGGAGAGAAACCAGTCTAGGAAGGAAAGTGAGTGTCAAGATAGGAATCTTCCTGTCAAAGTTTATATGGCAAGAGGTTGACCATGACAAAGAGAAGAGAGGAGGATTGGATATGTCCCTGGGAAGGCAGGGACAAAAGGATACAAGAGTTCTGTGGAAGAAGCAGTGTAGAACTACCTCTAGCTGAGGAATGAGGTGCCCTCTGAATTGGAGGGTGGAGAAAATCTGGAAGAGATGGAAGGATTTATGGCCACAGGAGAGGTAGGGTTAGTAACTGAGTGTGGGAAATAAGGAACCAGGGTGGGACTGGACTTGCAGTTGAAAATAAAAGATTTGAGCCAAGATCAGGAACTGCAGCCAAGAGGGTGGGGGAAAGAATGAGATGGGGAACATGGGTGGAGATGGGAATTAGTTCCACAGAAGCTCTAAAGCCCATGGGCAAATGCAGTGGAGTTTCTCCCTGGCTAGAGGGTGGAGGCACTACATCATGCAAGAAAACTTACTGCTATTTCTGGTGCCAGAAACAAGTGGGGAGTAGTCAGGTGCTTCCAGCTTGGTGTCTTCCCCTCTGGATGCCCTCAAGGCATCTGCAGGAAGCTACAACTGTAAGGCAGGAAATGCAACATTTCTGCATTGAGTATCTGAAGCTGCCTACTAAGAAATTTGATGAACATGTCAGTCACTACTGACTGTTCTGTTGTCCATTTGGTTCAGTTTCCTGTATTTGTCATTAACTAGAAAAAATATTTCTTAATGTAAAAAATGAGATTTTAATGAAATTATTAATCTGCTTACCCAAGTGGAGGTCTAGCCATGATTAAAAAATGCCCTGATTAATTTTTTTAATCCTTTTCATAGTTTTTATCAAATTTACTCTTAGGCATAACTACAGCTTGCTGTAAAGTTTTCCTTTTTCTAATGCTGATATGGAAGGATATTTTCTTGCAACTATATTTCTGCTAAAATCAGAAGCAAGATAAGCAAGTAATTATATGGTCTCTCATGACCCAGATAGGCTACAAAAAAACCTGTGATTTAGGAGTGCTCCTTTCTGTTTTAAGCAGGATGAACTTTTTGCTACCGAGAAAAACATGCATCATTATAATGAGTTGGCTCTGGAGCTTTTGAATATGTATATGTGTTACTCCTACCACAGTAAGCAGCCAGAGCAGTGTTCCCAAAGAAAAGTATCTCATCTGCTGTTAAGGTTGTACTAAATATTCCAGAAAAAACATGTGCATGTTGCTGAAGAGTTATATTAAGATATGCAGAGGTCTGTTAGGGATAAAGTGTTGAGCTTGTTTTTGCATGTTGTGGATCAACTGAGATTTTAAAATAGGCAAGGTCACTTAGTCTGTTACCTGAGTATGAACACTCAGTGCCTGGTGTCAGGTAAGATTTTACACATATAAGGATACAAACTGTCATTGGTATGTTTGCAGTTGATTTCTGTGTGTATCCCTCAGCATGTTGATGTGATTAGTAATCAGGTAGCTTTTACTGTGTTCCTTAGAGCTGCTGTCTTAATATATTATACTAAAGCTCTGAAAGAGCATATGTGTGTAATGTATACAGTGGCCAGTGTTTTCATGGATAAGGTTTCCATGTAGTTATGGAAAATACCTTTTGTTTATGTTTTCCTGTTTGATAGAAATGCATGAAATGTAAATGCATTTCTGTCACAACGTAATACAAAGATGCTTAGATAATTCATTGATGTGAAATATTTTTCCATGAATTTTTGATTTTTCAGAGTGCTAGGTTACATGAGAGCTTGAGTGAAGACTTACCAAGGGAATGGGGAGGGCTTGGATAAAACTGTGGCAGAAGTGAAGGTGGTCAGACGTAGTTGTGATTCCTTTGTTAGGTCTGTATTGCCTGACTGTAGGGTCTGTGGGGCAGGAAGAGTGATTTGGCTTTGTCCAAAGTGTAGTTTGTTGAGCAATGGAGAACTAAAGAGAACAAAGAGAAGATGTGAACAAGTGAAAAAGAAATTAATACTAAATTGAGGTAATATGAAGTGAGTCAATGTTAGAACCAAGCAATAGTATTAAGATCAGATTTCAGTGCATTTCAGTCAACAAACAGTGTTAGTTGTGTTTTTTTCATTAAGAGTGTAAGCTACTGACTTACCCTAGAGAAGGCAACTTTTTAAAAAAAAAAAAAAAACAGGGTTATTCTGCACAGTCCTTGGTACTCTTAAATAAATATATAAATAAATTAAGTAATCCTTTGTTTAGTATATAAATGAATTCTTTGTGTATACTGATCCTTGAAATAGCACAATCCCTTACCTGCTGATTTGAAAATAGAAAGTTTGCAATGTTTATAGCTTTATGAGATTTTAAAGAACAGAAAGCCCACTGGAATTTTTAATTTAAATAAGAAAATGCCATTAATTTTCATTGCAGTTGTTCTAAATAATTTCACTGTTCTAAATAATTAAATATTTTTCCTGGTTTTATTTCAATTCCAGACAGTATAGTTCAGCCAGATCTTTATTAGCATGAACTGTTTTTGGTGTTATGGTTTTGTTTTTTGGTTTTTTGTTTGTTTTCCCCCCCCCCAAAAAAAAAGTTCTGTAAGGCTGTATGAAGGGAGGAATGCCTTATTTTGCAGGATATGTTTGCAGAAATAACCCCTCTCTATTCTGTATCTTTGAGAGCACGTGGTAATCTTGTACGAAGTAAGGTTAAAAGGTAAATGGTATGGTATTGTTTCTTTTGGCTATTGCATTAAAGTGTTTGACCCTTAGCAACCTGGTTTTATCTTAGGCAGTAAACTGTTTAGTTCTGCTTATCAAAAGAGACTTCACTGCTCTCTTTCCATGCTGTTCTTATCCAAAGCACACTGTATCAATCCAACATCAGTAGACTTTATCAGCAGCTATTATTCTGCTTAAAGATTCAGCTTAAAAAGTTTATTTATATTGCAGCAGTACATTTTACTCAATAAATACTTTCATTTATAATTCTGTGGTTTCCAGTTTCATTATCTAGTTTAGATCTTCTTTTGTATTGCCACCTTACTACTTTACTCTTTCCCTGGAGTTTAGGTGTTTGATTTGAAATTACTTGGTTTGGTGTCTGCTGTAAATTGAGTTATTTTAGACTGTTCAAACTATGTGCTTTGTATCTCTAAAGGTAAGATTAAAACGGACAAGTATGTTTGCAGATATTAGCAGATTTTCTAATCAACAATAAGTTGGTGGTAATTTGAAATTTTATGAAGTGTTCAGTTAAAGGGTCAACTCCCCCATACCTGCAGTTGTCTGTGTGATTTGCCAAAGTGAAGTTCTACACATTGGAATGTTGGCCAGAGACGGAATTTGCTGTATCTCTGAATTGACCGCAATTTGTAATTCTGCTGGTGATACTCAACAAATCTTTAACCTGCAGGAAGTTGACAGAGTTTCAGGGCAGCAGTTAATTTGTTCTAGCTATATATTTTTCATTGACTTTTTATTTTGTATAATGCTTTACTGTTGTTACTAGTAAACAAATACTGGTACTATAATGAGCCTCCCTGTTTTACAGTTAGAGTAAATAAGATACTTCATGAAGTATGTCCAAGAGGACTGAGTCTAGAGTGCTGGTATCCTTTTATCATCAACATTGTGGCCAGCAGGACTAGGGCAGTGATTGTCCCCCTGTGCTTGGCACTGGTGAGGCCACATCTCGAATCCTGTGCTCGGTTTTGGGCCTCTCACTGCAAGAAAGACATTAAGGTGCTGGAGTGTGTCCAGTGAGGGGCAATAGAATTGGTGAAGGGTCTGGAGCACAGATCTTACAAGGAGCAGCTGAGAGAGCTGGAGTTGTTTAACCTGGAGAAAAGGAGGCTCAGGGAGGACCTTATTGCTTTCTACAACTACCTGACAGGAGGCTGTAGTGAGGTGGGCGTCAGTCTCTTCTCCCACATAAAAAGTGACAGGACAAGAGGCAGTGGCCCCAAGTTGCACGAGGGGAGGTTTGGATTTGGTATTAGGAAAAATTTCTTCACTGACACAGTTGTCAAACGCTGGAACAGGCTGCCCAGAGTAGTGGTGGAGTCACTATCTGTGGTGGTATTTGAAAGATGTGTAGATGTGACACTTAAGGACATGGTTTAGTGGTGGTCTCGGCAGTGTTCCATTTGGACTCAAAGGTTTTAAAGGTCAACTTTAGTGAGTGTATGATTCTGAGTTTTGTCACTTGAGTACTAGAAATATCTCTTACTTTTTGACCTAGTGGATTTGGTGTATCATGCTATTACCACAATTTGTGTCACAGATCACAGAAAGCTGCTGTAACCTATCTGAAGAACACAGAGCTAAAGCTATCAAAAACCATCTTAGGAAAAAACCTTATGTAGAACAGTGTTTGATGATTCCAATTTTCTTCTCATGGTCATAAAACCTTTTCTAAAGACTGACTTCAGCCAGACTCGAAAAGAATCAAAGCTTTTCAATGGATGCCAGAATCTGAAGACAAGCAAACACTTCAAAAAGTCATGAGTGTGTTCACATATCTTTCCAAGTTTGTTCCCAGTATGTCCTCTGTCAGTTCACCCCATCAGACAGCTTCTGGAAAATGTTCAGTGACACTGGATTGAGCAGGGCAGACATTCCTTTAATGAGTTTGATAGGTAACAGTTCTTGTGCTGAAATTTTGCAGCACTGCTTAACTGTCTCAATAAGAAAGGCTTATACAGCGAATGTACAAAGCTGGTGTTCTGAGATAATGCTTTTAAATACAAAATAGGCTTTTCACACGGAAAAATTGTTCACAATGAAAAAAACCCAGTGATTCCCAAGCTCTTTTGAACCAGTTAATCACTGTGATTCTTCAGTATTATTTATGAGCTGTAACCCAAACTTATCAAACAATTAGTTCCAAGTACTGTGGGATACAGTCAGTGGTATATCCACTCAGTAAATGTAGAACTTACACTACTTTCCCTTGGAACCACAGTTGGTAATCGCTGCCCTAAGATGTATGATTTACTAACCATAAAAGACAGTCTCTACTCTTTGTGGCTTTCTCTTTGGGGAGAGACATGCTTTCTGTTTTTACCAATTTTTGGATCGGATTTCTGCTTCCAAATTGAAGTGGAAATAGCTAGAATTGTGGGAACAGATTCAGAAGGAGAGATAACCAGGGTGTTGAGTACTAAAAACAGAGAAGGAATGAATATATTTGCAGTAAGAAATGAGGCTTCATCATACAGCTTTTCTGACCTGCTCCAACCCCAGCCATTGTGTTAGGTTTATGTT
The DNA here is from genome assembly GCA_013400415.1 of Scytalopus superciliaris. NCBI lineage: Eukaryota > Metazoa > Chordata > Aves > Passeriformes > Rhinocryptidae > Scytalopus > Scytalopus superciliaris. The sequence continues at coordinate 194,238 of VXBX01002809.1, forward strand.
CGGCTTCCATATTTTGTATGAAGGTACATACTAAGAGATGAAGATATACACTAAGATATGCAAACATTTAAACACAGGTCCTGTGTGCTTTTCTGTCTGGGTTAGGTGGAAGTTCTCTGAGTAGTTCCAAATGAGCTGAAGGAAACTGGACAACTAGAATAAAGCTATAGATAAATGTCCTCTTTGCATTCCATTCACAGGTACCTTCTCACCCAGGATAGGTGATTCCTCCCCACGGCCCAACTGATGTTTTATCGTGTGACCTAATCAGACGGGTTTTGCTTAAAAATTCGTTTTGGTCATCTATACTACTGGCTCACACAAACAAGTGGGGTGATGGTTTCTGGCATGGGGGTGCTGACAGCTGGGAAGGGGGAATAGTCTTTTCAGCTGTCACAGCTGCATGTGGAAAAAGATACCCATCCACAAGCTAAGGAAAGATTACAGAAGTCTTCAAAAACATGGTCTTAATTTTTGTTTTCCTTTATTTCATTTTGAAATGAGATATTTCACATATTTCAGATTTGAAATGAGTACTTAAAGTAAAAGGATGAGAGTGACTGTTTCAGGGGTAGAGACAGGACAATGACTTGGACATGAAAAAAAATTTGATCCGTTATTGAGGCACTAATAAAACTGATTTGTGAGGCTAATATAATGTGTGAAGTAATTCTAAACTTTCAGAAGCAGTAAGGTTTAATGTAAACTAAGCAATAAAATGTTGGTAATCGAAGTAATTGTTTTCCTTCTTGCAGCTGTTGCTTTTCCTTTCTGAAAAGCTGTCCATTACCTACAGTAGTTTACTTATTTTGTGTAGTATTTTCATTATGGTGCATATGTGATGAAAAAACCTACCCTTTGGCATGCAATTTCAAAGCTGTTTGAGCATTTGTTTTTTTTTAACCAGTGAAGAAGGAAAAAGATGAAGTTGCTCTTTTTATAGTGATGGTAAAGAATTCTTCTCATATAAGGACTGGTTCTTAAACTCATGGATCCATCAGCTTTGAGTTTCTATTAGCAATGCTGCTGCCATAGAATTGTGCAACAAATCTACTTGGAGTTGCTCTTAATTGGAAAAAGAAAGGGGATTTTTGGTTGGTTTTTTTAATATTGCTGCTTATTTTCTCTGCAACAGGATGAAATACAGGCGATCCACACCTCTGGATAAAATTCTGTCTTGCCCATTAACAATAATGAATCCTATTAACACAGTGTTGAATCTGAGAATATTTGTAGCTGAGGATATTTGTTGAAATTGGAAGTGTGATGACTTTTGTTGGGGGAAGATGAAGTCACTGCAAGTCACTTTTTGGTAAAATCAAGCGAGTCATTGTTGAACTTGACTGCAACAGAGCTGATCTGTGTGAATTTTGAACTACTGTACACTTCATACAAAATATTTGTGTGTTTTTATGACAAGAAAGATTAGCTTGTCGTTTTATTGTTGCTGTTAATATGCAGCCCATTCTGATGAAGCTTAAATGAATACCATGTTGCTTTATGGTTAGCGGACATAACTGAAAGCTATTAAAGCATTTTTAATAAGAGAATTAACATAGAGTCTTTTGTAGATAAACTTCACCCTTCCTGTTTTGGATGGAGCAATAAGTTTACCATGGAGCAGATTTAGGAAATAGCTTTCCATCAATTCAGTATTTTATAAATAAAAAGTTGCAGGGTGAGGTCCTTCCTTTGGCATAAAGCTGATTATTTCCTGTTTAATCCAGAACGGGTGTATTTCAAGTAATGGGAGTTTTTTAGCATCCATCAGAAAGGAGAGTATTTAGGAATTTGTTTTCATTCATATTTTTATGAAAATGCAGTTTCTTGACTTGAAGTTCATTATAGAACAAAAGAGAAATTATTATATATATATATTTAAATAGTTGCTCTTTCAGACAATTTTTGGACTTAGCTACACAGTTGTTTGTACCTTGGCATTCTTAAACATATAGCTGAGTATTCTTATACATGAGCTGAAAAGATGTCATTGATATGTCTTCAAGAGAGATTATCAGTACTTCTAGTGATGTTTAGAAACTGATGAACTGTAATTGCTATGGATTATTTGAATTCAAATTTATCATCTACTTGCAGAAGGCACAGATGTTCTATCAGAATATATAAGAGGCAGAATTTAAACTCATACTGCTGTTTTACCTAAGGAACACACAAGTTAATGTATGAAGTAACACTACACTCATCCAACACATCTGTTGTAAAGAAGCCTATGAAATCTAGGCCACACACAAACTGGTCTCCAAGGGCCTGTAGTTGGTGTTAGAATGCTGTTATTATGTGGTCTGATTGGTTTAGCAAAGAATTATCTCCAGTAAAACCATGTAACATAATAGTCCTTGCTCTCCCACATGGGAGCTACTTCTGCTTCACTGAGCAAGACATTTCTTGAAGAAGTAATAATACACTTGCTCTTGCCAAAATGTAACATAAAATTAAGTGTATTGTCATGTACATTTCTGTTGTATACCGGTTATTGTTCATTTAAACATTTGTATCAGTCCTCTACCATAGTATTAAAAATATTAAATATATGAATTTTCTAGCAATGTATTTAAAATAAATTCTTCCTTCTTATTGAAAACTTATGTGTAGTAATTTTAAAGCAATGGGGAACTATTAGCAAAATATAGTTTTTCATAAATGAAAACTACTGCTGAACTGTCCAGATACTAATTTAATTGCCAGGCAGCGCAAGTCACAACAGTTTAATATTAATCTTGCATTGTGTTATATACTTTGAATGTGATGTTTTCCCCATTCCCTTTGACTTTAAAGATGGCTGGGACAGTTCAGTGTTTCATATGAACAGGTTTATAAGTAGTACTGACTTGGTTGTCTTTTGGTATGATTGCTCTGAACTATATATACAGCCTTGCTCTGCAGATCTGTCCTTGTGTAACTAGAGCTGTAAACATGTACTTTTTGAGAACTTCCCTCTTCATTGCTTTTTTTTTTGGTTACTGTTATTCTTTGGATCTCCTCAACAGTGTCATACAAAAGCTATATGTTCCATCTTTAGATTGTTGTATAAGTATGGAGCAAATGCACAAAACTACGTAAATTTTTGTTTGGATGGTGAAGAGAAGAAGGGAGTTGAGGAGGGGTGGTGCTTCTCTGCAGAGATGATTGGAGGTGTGATTGGTCTCGAGGGCAGAGCCCTGCACTGCAGGAGCCATGGGCAGAGGAGGCTGATGTGTGGAAGACAAGGCAGTGTGGCTTTGTTGGGGCACAGCTGCAGACATGGCATCCCTGAGCCCGTCATGGGCTTCTCCTGGGCAGCAGTGGGCTCCATCCCCACCCACGCAACCCCCATGGCTTCACTGGAGTTGCAGAGGTGTCACCAGGGGCATGGTATGAAGCAGAATATTCAGATGATGTCTTGAGCTTAAACTGGGGGAATGGATTCACACAGGTAAATTATTTGGCCTGCATATTTTCCTTCCAGTGTATTGCACAGCATGGAAAAGACTAGAGTTGTGTATCAGGACCCAAGCCAACTCCTCGGGGTTTTGAGCCTTAAAATGGATGTGTAAACTCAGCAGAGTTTGTTGCTGTAGACATAGGCACCCATCCCTCAGTTACACAGAGCACTTTTCATCTCTTTTCCTACTAGAATTCTACTTTTAAATGAAGGGGAAGCCTTGTGGTGTCACTGTTTTACACTGCATTTTCTCTATCAAATTAGTTTAGTCAAAGGAATAAGTAAAATCGCAGGCAGGAGATGCTGTGACCTATAAACGAGGTGCTGTAGACCAGCTGAACAGAAAAACGCTGTGGCTCCAGCTCCTGGAGAGTTCAGGGCAGCCTCAGCTGCCTCTCCCAAGGGCCTCCTCCCAGGCACTGCAGCTCCCAGCATCTGTCCCTGCTGTGCTGTCTTCACTTGTCCCCACATGTCGCCAGTCCTGGTCCTTGAGGACAGAGCAGTGTCTAATTCTGAATTCATGTTGCTTTTACAGTGAGGGCTGTATTGACATCTATTCCACATTAGGGTCTTCCAGCAGACCTTTCAGTCAGGTATTTAGATGCCAAAAATGGTGGGCTTAAATTCTGAAAGCTGATTAAATATATTAAACCAGACATTTGAAACTTTGAATGGAAAGGGAGGCAGAAGTGCATTTAAGTGCAAATAACCTTAATATTTTGCACATTTTCAGTAAGTCGCAAATTAGATGAAATCATTCATTATTACACAGTAGATTAAATAACTTGTTTCCCCAATTTACATTTCAGTGAATATCTAGTCGGTCTATAAACACATTGATTAATGGGTGCAGAAAATATTACATGGATTCAGGGCAAAATTGTAGGTGTGTTTTTAAGAAAGGAATAGAGTAAACTTGTTGATACTGTGTAATTAAAAATGATATACCACTATTGTAACCAAGCATTAATCTTTTTCTTTGCTAATGTAACTTTTTTGTAACCATAAAAAATAGTTCATCTTGGTTGAAAACCAATTCTGAATGTCTTGATCATGAGAATTGTCTCCGAGTGGTTTAATGACAGTTCTGAGCATTCTTTGCACTGTGGAACTATATATATTGTACTCCTAAATATAGCAGTACAATTACATTGCCACTGCAGTGGTGAAAATTTCTCTGTACTCTTTCAGTAGAGGATTAGCTTATTGTATTTTAGGAGAGTAAACTTTGGGTAAGTTCATGAAGTCTGATTTCCATGGTTGAAAAAACTCCAAGATAGCATTTAAAGAAATTAAAAAGGAGAGATCTGGGAAGAGGTAAGTAATTAGATTTAAGAGATGTCTTTGGCAAAGAAAAAAGTTATATCAGTTGTTCTGAAGTCATTCAGTGTAAGTAGTTTCTCAGTCTGCTAGAGATTACATGCACAAGTAAAATGAAAACTTGACTGCATATGCAATCAGCTTGGAGTTAGGTTTACATTGCAAAAATTTTCAGCATTGGTTTTACTTAGGAGCAGAAGAAAAATTGTACCTCATAGTCTCACCCATGCCCAAAAACATGGCATAGATGTGGCTGGGTTAACAGAAGAGTGCTTTGCCAGACTTATTTTAGGTCTGCTGAGAGGGAGAAATGAGAAGCTGGTTTATACCACCAGAGGGCTATACCAACCCAGCTATTGTGGTTTAGGTGGGTGAACAAAAGCTGTTACCTCTGTCTGGTGTAGGGGGCCCTGGGGCATCATTGAAGCAAGGAAGTATCTGGCAGTTTGCTCTTTCATTAGTGAGGTGTCTGGAGGGGACATGGTACAGCTTTCAAACTTGTGCTGTACTTGTGCTCTGCAAGTTCATGCTCTGCCTCTCTGAGAAATCAAACAGCTACCAGTGAGGAAGTTGCTTCTTTCCTCCTTGCATGAGGTATTTGATACTTGTGGGAAATGTGCCCTTGGTAACTGAAGAGCTGTCTCCTGAAAGATAATATATTAAATGAGTACTTGCATGAATCACAGATGCCAGATAGTGATTGCTGGGCATGTTGGGTCTTCTCAAAGGTGAATTAGTATCTAAGGGTTGCAGGCTGTTCAACGAAGTTTCTAGCCACAACCCTAGCTCCTTCCCCTCTGTAAACTGAGCCTTGAGGGTCTTTGGCCTTCTGGATGAGGAGCTAAGAGCAGGCATCTCTTAAGATGAGCACCAACCTACAAGCACCAAGGGTGGGCTGTATACATAAGGTGTGGGGCTGCTCAGAGAGCCTGGACTGATGTTGTGTTGCTGTGAAGAAGGAGCCCTGGTGGAGGCAAGAGAGCATTACGTGAATCTATAATTGTACTGAATGATAATACTGAAAATATGCAGGAAAGCTTGTGATGAAAAAGAGCAAGGAATTGGAAATTATAGATTAAATCATGGGCATCAATTTCACTTGCTAAATCATCACATCCACATAATGGATGTGGTCCTTGTCGTGTCCGGGGTCCTGCTTGTGTTTGTGAGCACAAGTACCCCCTTCTGCACTGAAATGAGTTTGCCCATCTCCTGCACAGAGCTGCTGAAGCCTTGCATATGCAAGTCTCTTGATGATTCCTATTCAAGGGGCTTTTACATGTGCATAAAGCCAGGAGCATTCTAAAAAGGTGCCACCGTGTTGTGTTGTATTCATTCAAACCCATAGCTGGAGAAGATAGTTAATGTTTTAACACCTTTATATAAAATAAAGCACATCCATTAGAACAGTTCTCTCAGAAATGAGAAGTGAAGATTCAGTTGAGTTGTTTCTGAGACAGAAATTTGCATCTCCCATTTGCTGTCCAGTTCTACTTTCACTGAGCTGTGTGCATGGGATATACAGAGGCTAACTTTTGTATCCTGGTGGGACCAGTCCTCCTGAAGGTCATTGCAGTTATCAGGGAACTTCCGTCTTGCTTCCCTCTTCTTCAAATCTGTTTAGAACAGATGCTGTGGTTTTAGCTGTTCTGAGTCACCTTGAGAAGTTAAGAAGCCTTTCTTTGCATAGACTGTAGAGCTAAGCTGGGGAAACTTGGTGCATGAGTGGAAATAAGGGTTATCCTCATCCCCTTTGAATATCATGTCTGCTTTTGCTGTTGAAATTAAGCTGTTTTTTGGCCAAGTAGCAAGACTTTGAGATCAAGACTACTCTTATGACTCTTCTGCAGCCTGTAATCATTTGCAAGGGTGGACATCTTAAGTTCTAGTTTTCATTCTCATGACTGTTTATATTGTCCAACAGCTCTGTTGAACAAAATACATGTACAGCTCTGGAGCAGTTTTGGAGAAAACATGAGGCTCTGCTAGGCAGAGAAAGGACATTGGGTGGACTCTGTCAGTGAGTAGCATGCATGCCATCAAGGTATTCCCTGGCAAGGTATAATTTCACCCATCAGCAAAGCCATTCAACATGTTCCTCTTTGGTTTAAGGCAAGACCATTTTTAGATTATTGCTAAAGAAGGGATACAGCAGTCAAAGATATGAGCAGTCCCCATGTGCTTGCTTCGGTCCCTCTTTATTCCTGTGCAGAGGTTAATATTCCAGAGCTGAGCTGGAAGAAGTGTGTGGTGTCTGTCATTCCTTTTATGTCAGTGTCATATATTGTAATTTAAGACACTATTGACAGCACTTTGAGGTTAACTGTGAAAACATAGCATTGATGTAGATCAGGGAGTTCTCAGAAGTTTCACTCTGCATAGTGAGCTCTAGGGCTTGATCGCCTCATACCTGGGGCACTAAGATCTTTTGTCTAACTAGATCTGGAAGTAAATGTCTTGTGGCTTCATTTAAACAGTTTTAAGTGCAAATTTTGTTTTAGTTTTCTGAAATAAGTGAGGAGTGTTCACTAGCATGTTGCAGGTGCATCACACCTTTAGGTGTGCATCAAGTGCTTATGGAGACCAGCACAGGAAAGGGTCGATCTCAGCCAGAGTTTCTATGCTGTTATCATGTAACAATAAAAAGAGCTAAAATTCCATGAGAATAATATAAAAATGTGTGTATTTGTGATCCTCTGACCTCACAGATGCCAGATGTGCTGATTTTGGAAAACTCTTCAAAGAGAACTTGAATTCAGCTTAAATACTTGTCATTCGTAGGAAAATCAAGACCATATAGATATATATAAACACACACACACACTGTGTGTATATAAAATAAATATATTTATGTATTTTGGAATAGAACAGCTGTTTCTGCTTCTCCTTCATCTGCTTACTAAAGTTTTACATGCTCTTTCCATTCTGCTGGTACTGTATCTTAGGTCAGAGAATAAGTGTATGCTAGGGCCTCGGTAAATGATCACCCTATGGCTCTAGCTGTTTTCAGGATTCTCCTGTTTATATGTTGGACAGGATAGTCATGTCATTGGTATCATTCCCTTTCTTGTTTTTAATTTTAAAAAAGTTATTTCTTCTTTCCGCACACATGGAATAATTTTCATCTTTTAGTTCCAGATGTTTATAGATGAGCTTTCCATGGCCTGAGATAAAAATCAGGATCAGCTGGAATTTTAAAGATAGGGTTATTTTTGTACCTTGTTAGGTCACAAGGTCTTTCAGTATTTTTCTCCAATAGAAAGCTTTTTGCTTGTTTGGAGTCTTTTCTGCAGTTTTCTTTCTTCCTCAAGCATCACATTCTTGACTTATTTTCCAGAAATAACCTCCTTGTATTCTGTATAAAGATGGATCTTAAAATGTCATGCCACTATCCTCTTTTTAAGAGCTTTGATGCTTCCACACATTTTCAAATAGTGGATTGTACCATTATGTTGTAATTACCATTTTCTGTGTTGATATTCTTGTCATTGATAATCTCTATTTCCTTCTGTTTAGCATAGTAAACTTCTCTCTGAAGGTTGGTAGTTGTGCACTAACTTCACAAACAAACTGGTTCGTGAAGTCATTTTCACTTTAAGACCATGGCTCACAGTTCCTTCAGTTGTGCTGATGCATCTGGTTTTAGAATTGAATCTCTGAATCACATTAATTGGGGGGGGGGAGTAATTTTAAAAGGGATCATCTCAGTGATGCAGCTTGCATTGCAGCTATGCAAATAGGTTTATCAGCACAATTGGGAAGGAGGCAGATTACACCAGGAGGATCAGAATTAGCAGCTGGGGCAGAAAGGCTTGTTGAGGAAAAATTGCTCAATTATTGTTAGAGGAGCTGAGCTGTTTCCTTTGTTTTCTGTTGTTAGAATTGCCTTCCTGCTCCACTTTAGCCCTCTTCCCCTAATTTAGGTCAATTCTGGGGTTTTTTTAAGTATTTTGTCATAATGCATTGAAAATGTTCATCTCTTTTATGAAGGTGTTTAGTTTCCAGATTGTGACAGCAAAAAGACTTTTGACTCCAGATTCAGTGACAACAATGGTTCTCTTGATTCTCCTCCAAGTCTTCTGTGAAAGTGTGGAAGAAAAATGTGCTTAGATCAAGCTAATATTTATATGCTAAGAGTCAGAGAATTTCATCTGGGCTAGTTCTTTGTGGTGCGTGAGAGAAATAGCAGATAGTAATATTTACCATTCATTTGAAGACAAAGTAAAAGTAGAGCATTTCCTTCAGCTGTAGCTTTGGGTGCCTTCCTGTGCATAAGAAGGGGCAAATACATCTGTGTTGCCTGTTAGTGTTAAGGTAGTCTGAAGACTCAGAGTTACCAGGTTTGTTTACCTGTGGAAGATCATTCAGACATCCTTGGTCTGACCATTTTCAAGGTGATAAAATAAGAGAAATAGACATGCATTAAGGAAAAAAAAAATCAAATTATTTCCCCCAAAGCATAATGTCTTTGGGAAGAAAAAAATGTTTCAGAGAGGGTAAAGTACTTGTGAGCATGCTGCAAGTACTTGAAAGGCCTGAGTTAGCCAAAATGAAATCCCACCTGTCTGTCACATGGATAAGCAGGGACAGTGATTCTTCGGAAAGAGTCAGAGAAAAACCCAGATTTACTCTGAAGTTCTTTTAGCAGATAGCATGTTTTATTTGCTGTGGAACATGAGCTCTGGAAGTCTGGGGTTTGTGCTGGTATTTCACTACCAAGGAAGTAAACATACAAAGCATGAAACGAATGCCTCTCTGAAAAAATGCCATGTACACAGTGTTTCCACACTCAAGATATTTAGCTCCAGTTTGGTTTGGGCTGCACTCTTCTTTTGGACTTGTTAATCTGCACTGAAAATCAGTTTCTTCTGAACGGTTTTCTTTTATTTGCCAGCCAGTGTTTGAAAAGTGGATCTTGTTTTAGAATGTGCTTTCAAACATTTGAGAACTGTCTTATTAAAGGTATCATGTTAATAATTGTTTTTCTGAGAATAGTTTAGTTTGTGTGCAGAATGTTGGAATTTTTTACTGCTCCTCTGACATGAATATGCTCAGGGTGATCTTGAACTGGTTCTTGTGAATAAAACAGTGTGGTGTGTTTTGGTTGGTTTTTTCTTTTGTTTTTAGTAATGGAGAATTGCTTGCATACAGTTGTAACCTTGGTGTCCACAATATAGATAAATGTGGGAGGGAAGGGTTGCACATTTCTGTGAAAAACAAGTTCTAAGAAAAGTAAACAATACTAAAAGATAATCATACTTTGAAGGATATCAACATTTTAGCTTTTTTTCACTCAAAAAATATACATAGATAGAAAACTTACTACTCGCTTATTTTAATTTAAAAACCCGATGTATTTTATAAATGGCAATTGGCCAAAGAGGTGTGAAAATGAACTGCATCTGGCAGTTGGAAGACTTTGACAAATTCTTTTTTTGCTGGGTGTTTAGATTAATAAACTTAGCTGAAATCTGGAAAACAAAAAATTTGAAATGCCACTGAGTGGCTTTGAAAACCGCCTAAGAGCATAGTCAGATGTTTGTTAGAAAAACAGTTGCAGCAATAATGAGAAGGTACTTGTGGTGCATAACTGACTTGAAAACTCTTCATTCCCTGAAGGACAAGGTCAGACAGGTTCAGGTAAACCACTGCTAGGATTTCTCTCATCCTTAGTGATTGAATCACCAGTGCACCCAAAGTAATTAAAGTTATATTTGTCAATGACTTCTACAAGAAATAAATATCCCACAAACAAACAAAATTTGGTGAAATTATTTAAACACAACTTGTATTTAAAATATTAGGAGATTACAAACTAAGTTATTGATGCTTTGTATAAAAATTGAGATTGTTAGACATGCCACATTTTAATTTTAAATATATTGAAATGAAATTAAAATCTGGTTTAGCATTTGCACTTTGCTGTACCATTATTTATTAAATATTGCTGCAAAAAGAAGTTAATTTCTCCTTTTAAGGCATTTAATCAAATAGAAGTTATTTCTAGTATCCACATAGTTCTGAGCTAGTTACATTTATATTAGCACAGGTCAGAAGAGGAAAATGCCAATAAGCTTTGCAGTTGAAACTTGCATTAAATGTAATATTCCTTGTTTGATTTGGATCTAATTCAGTGAAGGCTGTTGGCGTGCTAATGTAAAGAGTCTTACATTTAATAATTTTCTAAAATGTGTTGTTTCTAGATCTACAGACAAGACTGTGAAACCTTTGGCATGGTAGTGAAGATGCTAATTGATAAAGATCCATCATTGGAGAAGTCCATTCAGTTCGCCCTGCGGCAGAATTTACATGAAATAGGTGAGCGATGCATTGAAGAACTGAAACATTTCATTGCTCAGTATGATGCTGCCAATCAAGATCTGTCAGAATCCTTCAAAGAGGGCTCATACTAAGGACAGAAATATGCTTTTGGATCCTCTTCATTGTGTATGCCATAGAGTATAAATCTGCTTTTTGCAGGGAAAGGAGATCTTGAAGATACGAACCCAAGGCCTGCACTCTTAGTAGTAGCTCAGGTGGCTGTTCCCTTGTTCACTGTGGTCTCTGCAATTGAATTGTTCCTACCTGTACTTGTTGACATATATTTCTTTTAAAGGATGTTCTTTTCAGAAATGTTGTAAAGCTCAAACTATTTTTGAAACCTTTACACAGTTGGCTTGGAAGAAAATGTTCGGCCCAATGTATGCACACTTACGTTTTGATGCTTTTTAGTGTAACTTCAAACACTGTATTTTTATTAAAATAACAAGAAGCAGTTCTCATTCCTCAGCTTATGCAGAAATATGTCTGGTTTTCATATATACTGTAGGAAGGGAAGACTTGCAGAATTGGTCACAATTGTGATTTAAATTATCTGTTTTGGTTTAATTTAAAAATTCACATTAATTCTGTAAAATTACAACCAAGGGTTATTTCTAGTTTCTGACTGCTGGAGCAGCTCTAACTACTTGACATAACAAGTGCTGTGTTTTTTTATAATTGCAGGTTCTGCAAATGCCTTTTTAATTTTGGTGTTTTCAATATCATGACTCGTTACTAGTAAGCAGTATTATGTAGGATGGATTCTGTTGTTACTGTTTGTATTTCTGTGTTTGACTACACCATACAGAATGTAACTGCAGGCAGCCACTGAGCAGGGAAAGGCCCCTTTTCCTACCTTGTCCCTCTCCCCACTTACACCTCTTCACCACTTTTCATGCATCAGTTTTAACAATAAGGAGGCTGTGTGTAATCTTCATTTCTGATTTCAAGAAGGAGCAGGAATTGGGGTGGCAAAGATGGGCAAGGAAAGCAAGCAGAACCAGCTCTTTAGTAACCTCGGGCTGTGTTGGATTAGCTGTAACACCAAGTTGATCCCTAAGGCCCGAAATTCACTGTAATTTCAAACCTAGGTGATTCTGGGCAGTGTCTGTTACCACTTTTTACTTGATAGAGCAATTTGTATTTTGGGGGCAGTGATTGAGGAAAGTCAAGAGGCTGCCAGGGAAAAATATTTAGGACTTGTTTGTGGAATCCTGACTATTGAATACGATTTTTAAGGTACTGTTTTTTTTATGACCATTTAAGGAACGGGATAACATGAGTCATAATCACAAAGAGGTAAGTATAAGCATGATTGTTTTGTCTACATTTTCATTTAGGAACATGTGAAGCTCTGTAAAAGGACTAATGACCAAACTCACCATTTCCAGATTTCATCAGAATGGGGTGCAGAAACATAAATGAAATAGCAGTTGTTTTGCATGTACAAGACAGTGTATGTATCACAGCATCTTGCACATGCAAATCTCAGTATGGTATATTAAGTATCTGTTGCATTAGATTCCTGAGATACCTGGTTAGTTCTCATGACAGTAGGGTGTGGTTTTGCAGTTCGCTTTTGTTGGTTTCTAAGAGTTCACATTGCTCTAAGGAGATGACCTGCAACTACCCTTGTTGGCACCTGGGAACGTGTGAGCTGCACAGTGAGAGGGAATCATCTCATGGATCCTAATTTGGTGAGGGAGAGAGGGGAAGAGAGGCAACCTGTTGTGACACATTAGTGAGACCTGGCCTGCCCCTTCTGGCAACAACATGGTTTACCAAGATGAGCCTTGAACAACAGGCAGAGTCTTCTCTGATGCAGAAACAAAGCTAGAGCACTTCACTACTTGTCTGAGAGCCTTTGGGGTGTTACATCAGAGTTTCTGATTTGGATTAGAAATGCTAATGAGAAGAGTACTGAAATTGTGTTTAATATATTTTTTATTAAAAAATCTCCATTGTTACTGTACAGTTTGTTAGGAGTTTCCTTTGTTAGAAGCCTGATTAAATTTACTATGATAAAAGTATCTGATTTTTCAAGTATTTTTCTATTAAGTAAGACCTAAGCTAACAGTCATAGAATATCTCCAGTTGGAAAGGAACCATAAGAATCATTGAGTACAACTCCCTGCTCCCCGCAGAACTACCTAAAACTGAACCACAAGACTAAGAGCATTGTCCAGATGCTCCTTGAACTCTGGCGTCTTGGGGCTGTGAATACTTCTCTGGGGAGCCTGTTCCACTGACTGACCACCCTCTCAGTGAAGGACCTGTTCCTGATGTCCAGTCTGAACTTCCTCTGATGCAGCTTCATTCTATTTCCTTGTGTCCTGTCACTGGTTACCAGAGAGAAGAGATCAGCACCTCCCCCTCCACTGCCCGTCTCAAAGTTGTAGACTGCAGTGGGGTCTTCCCTCAATCTCCTCTTCTCCATGCCGAACAAGCTAAGTGGCCTGATACTCAGAACCCTTCCCCTCAAGGCCCTTCACCATCTTGATTACCTTCCTCTCTCTATGAGCTTAATATCTCTCTTACATTGCAGTGCCCCAAACTGCCCCCAGTATCCAATGTGAGGCCGCCCCAGTGCAGAGCAGAGCGGGACAATCCCCTCCCTCGCCTGGCTGGCGATGCTGTGCCTGATGCCCCCCAGGACAGGGTTGGCCCTCCTGGCTGCCAGGACCCCGAGGTCCCTTTCCACAGGGCTGCTCTCTAGCTTCTCATTCTCCGGTTTGCATGTATAACCAGGACTACCCAGTCCCAGGTGGAGAATTTGGCACTTGCTCTTGTTGAACATCATGCACTTGGTGATTGCCCAGTTTGCTAGTTTATCCAGATCTCTCTGCAGGGCCTCAATCCTTGAGGGAGTCCACAGCTCCTCTCAATTTATTATCATTAACAAACTTAGTTAATGTCCATTTGACTTCTCTCTGTACCATTTATAAAAGCATTAAAGAGCACTGGCCCCAAAGTGGAGCCCCATGAAGTCCCACTGGTGACCAGCTACCAGCCTGAGGTAACCCCATTTACTATAATTCTTTGAGCCTAACTTGTTGGATGGTATTCTTGGGTATTTTATATTAGCTAACAGGTCAGTAAGAGCTTTCAAAATTTTGTTACATTGTCCTTTGCTTAATCTGACATTTTTTTTTTTAATTGAATGAATTTTACTCATTAACCAAGAAGTCTTTTTAATTTTTTTGAGTGCTGTTTCCATGAAAGGTTTCATTTGCATTTAGAAGTGATAGATGGCTTTTGTCTTGCTTCCTTTAGAACAAGCATGTAGTTCAGATTTATTTCATATCAATGTTAAAAAATGTTGTGTCTGGTCTAGTGGCCAACCTCAGTGGTGCTCCTGGAAAGTGGTGGGAAGAGCACTGGTGAAAGGAAACATGTTGTGATGGAGGAATTTAATTTCCTTGTTACCTTAAGAGTTCCTAAAATGGAAGTTACTCCTAGCACTTGTTAATGTGCAGATCCCATGAAAGAGTAAAAAGGGAGGTGGAAATTGAAGGAAAGGAGCATGGAAATTCTGTGCTATTTTCTAGGCTAGAATTGTTCTGAATGGTTCTGTAACCTCACTTGGGTGAGCTGGCAGTTTTGAGTGACAATGTAAGCAGTAAGGGTGAAAATCAGCAACAGAACCACTATGGATATGAAAGGAGGTAATGTCAGAGAAAGACCAATTCCTTGTAGCCCTGTTGTCTGTGCAGGATTTGTGAGGATAATGTTTTACCATAGTACTCCTCACTGTCATGAAGGTTGTACTGGGTTTATGTTCTTCACAGTAGCTGGTGCAGTGGTGTTGTGCTTCAGGTTTGTCGTGGAAGCTTGTTCGTAACACAGGGATGTTTAGCTACTGCTGAGAAGAGCTTATGCAGAGTCAAGGCCTTTTCTGCCTCTCACACCACCCCATCAGCAAGGAGCTGGTTGGGCACAAGAAGTGGGAGGGAGCATAGCTGACCCCAAGCAACCACAGGGATATTCCAGACCATACAGCGTCATGCTGGGGGCAGGGGTGAGGAGTTTGCCAGGGCTGATGCTGTTCAGGGCAGGCTGGGTATTATGTGGCTAGTGGTGAGCAACTGGGAGGTTTTTTTCTATCACTTTGGGATGATTTTTAATTTTTTTATCGTTTGTTTGGTTTTTACCTATTAAAAGGTCTTTAACTGAGCCCGTGAGTTTTTTTACTGTTACTCTTCTCTCCCCCATCCCACCGAGGGATAGTGAGTGAGTACCTGTATGATGTAGGTGCCTACCAGGCACTTGGAATATAGGTCCACTAACACAAACCATGATTTAGAGCTTTGGTGACTGTATCGGAGTCTTGTGCTGGTCACAGACCCTATATCCCATACCATTCTCTTTATATTTAAAGTGGAAGAATCAGTTAGAAATATTTCTCATAAGATGTGGTCAAAAATAATAAAGAAGAAATTGTTTATGTTAAGCTGAAAAAACTAAACAAAGTTGTATAGTCATCTTTAACCATTTTTTTAAAGAAGAAAGTATTAAGAGGCAGCTAGCAATCTATGGAGAACTTTTATCATCTAATATTCCATAAGACACTGCAGTTTGGGAGGCTACATATGCTGCATCTCAGGAGATGGTGTAAGATCAGAAGAAATAGTGGTGGAGACACTTCTCCCTGAAACAGTTACTTGGTCCAGCAAAGGACATAGCGCTGGTGGCACAGCCACGTTTCGTGTCTGAGGATCCTGGTTTCTCATTTTTGGAAATGCAGGCAAGAAGGGAAGGTCCTAATCATTGTTGGAGCATCCTGGGGAAGGTGTTAACAAGTCAGCATCTCTCCTCAAGCCCCATAAGTCCTGGCAGTCTGGTGGTTGTAATATGCTTTAGCCCAACAGGCACTTTGCTGAGCCAGGGCAGCAGCCTGCCAGCTGGAAGCCTCACCCCAGGCGCCCGTTGGCCCGTGCCATGCAGGGGGCATTGCTTTAATCAGCTTTCACATACACAAGACTTGTTTGTAATTGAAAAGTGACTTATATGGGGAGTACCACTGCTGGGAGTAAAGGACCTGTTGTGCATTTTACCCTGAAAAATACAAGCAAGTAACTGCTAGTCTGATTTAGCCTTCCCAGTAGCTTCATTTTCTTTGGTGTAAGCCAGTGCTCATTTGTCCATTCCTTACTTCTAGCTGCTTTTATTTCCAAACTTCTGTATCCTTGAAAAGGGGAAGCTTAGTTCAGTTTGACAGGCTTTTTTGGTAAGAAGCATCTACCATTTCATTCATTTCCTTCCTTCAGGTAGTCAGAAAGCCAATGGCTTTAACATTTATTGTATTAGTGGATGTTGCTGTTAACAAATTTCTGCCCTTTATTTAAAACAGTGGAAGTAGTTTATTATAACTTAAAGTAGTTCCTGCTCCACATCTGAGTTCAAACTTTTGAGATTACCTACTACTTTATAGTTTTTGCCATCTTGCCTTCTAGAACCATCCAGTATATCTCTTCCTTTATGTAGGCAAACTTCAGAAATTGTTTTTGTGAAAGGAGGGGGAAGAAAGATAATTTTAAAAAAATCCACATCCACAGGAGTTGCATACTGGTTGTAATGATATATTCCAGGCTTGTGTGGTTTTTACATTTATATAGTTTACATTTTGCTTGACCCATAAATAACACTTGCAAGATTAAGAGGGCCATAGAGAGTATTTACATAGCCCCACCATGCATACAGAGCTTTTAATACCTAGTAGACAAAATTAAGCTGTTTTGCACTGAACATTTTGCAGTATTTTTCAACTTAAACCCCCTGACTAAAATACAAGCAATATTTCATCCATAATGCTGCTGTTAAACGCTTAACAAATCTAGTTTGATCTTGTAACAAACTTCTTCAAATTCAGGGATATAAAAATATTCAGATTTTAAAATTTTAACTGTACAATATGTACATTAGTATTTGCACTGTTAAATTATGAACACATTTAAGCCTATGAAATACTACATTATAAATATCAATGTTTTTTGACTTAGAATTGCAGCTAATACATTTTAAAACCTGGATAATGCATGTGAAAAGACACGATTCTGGAGCCTAATCCTTTAAGCCCTTATGAAAATATTTGTTACGTAAGTAGATTCATTGACTTAAATGGGGTTACATGCCTGAGCAAAGGACTCCAGCAGTTGTACCTCTCTCACTGCTGAGGGGTGGGGGGTATGACAGAAGAAACATCACCACTCATTGGCAGCTAAATCCAATTCCAGCAGCTGAATTAATATGTTCCTTTAAACAGGCACAAAAAAACCCCAAAACCCAACACAACCGTTACCTTACAATTTCTCAGAAAACAGTTGAGGAAAACCCATGAAAGTTAAATGTATAAATCATTTACTGCTGTTTTAGGATACATCAAGGCTTCAAACATTTCAGCTCCCACATGCTGATTTTTGCCTCCTTAAGGAGCATTTTCCCAAATTAAAAAAAAAAAAAAAAAATCAATTTTTTGCAGGGAAACTTGAAAGAGGAAGAGCAGGCTTTATCAATGAAGAAAGGACACAGCACAGAGCCTTCTGTTTTTTTGGCAGCAAGGGGAAAAAGTCAAAGATCACCTATGTGTATATAGCTACAGCACAGGACTGACATTTTTATTTACTGATCCTTGTTGAATCCTCTCTCAGATAATTCAGTGTAGGTAGCGAGCATAAAATAAAATGTCTACAAAAAGTCTGTATCAAGAACTGCAGTAACAGTATGTTGACAGCTGAAACACGGTATGTAAATGTAGCAGTATCTGAGCAGGTCATCTGGCGTGGTGACATTTCTGAATGTTACTTGTACAATGTAAACTCTGGCAGGGTTATCATTTACACTGGCAAAGCTTTAAGAACTTTAGCAACTTGCCTAAATACAATTATTAATATAAAAAGATGTGGTTCAAAGTGTAGCTACAGAGTTGACTGGTCTTTCCAATTAAGAAATATTAAGAATGAATTAAGAAATAATGCAATTTTTTCCTTTGTGTCCCCTCTTCTTCTTTGATTTGGTTGTCCTTTGTCCAAACTGAGAAGTAGATAATGCAGTAGTTGGGCCAGAAAGATCATCTGTGTAGTATGGATATCTCAGTGACCGTGGCTGTGGAATTGGCTGTCCTAGAAAATATCCTTCCTCTTCAGAATCGGATGACGAGGATGAAGTTGAACACCACAAGTCATCTTCCTCGCCATACAATCCAAAAAATTTATCAACCACCTGATTCCGCAGTGCATAGTCAGACCTAGTATGGGCATATTGTCCATACAGCTCCGCATTTTGAATATATGCCCGAAGCTCACGTGAGCTCCTGTTCTGAATAAATTTTTCATGATCCTGAGGGGAGTAATAACGGAATCTCTCTCTTGGAGAGCATCTTCTTTCTGTGGCCAAGTTAAGTGCATTATCTGAACGAGATTTCCTGCTTCTTCTACGGTGGTGAGAAGGCCGATTTCCACGCTCTTCAAAGTGGTAAACACGCCTACGAGTCCTTTCACTCATTGGAGGCTGACGTATTTCAAGATTCTCATAACTTCCATTATCAATAACATCATCTGAAAACTTCACTTGCTGTGGTCTGGACTGGGATTTAGATCTTCTCAGTACAGGCATATGGACTGGCTTTTCCTCTGGTAGGACTTTTTCCTGACATAACTCTGAGCTCAGACTCTTCAAGGACTCTGTGCTCCGGTGGAGCATTGAAGAATTTAGAGTTCCCATGTTGCTCATCTTCTCACAGTCCTCCACCTCCAGTTCTTGGAAAGTTTGCAAGGAGTAGAGAGACGGCCGTGGCTTGCCGTCTCCATCCATTGAAGCCCCTGTGGTGGGAATGGAGAAAGGAGGAAAAGGAAAATGAGAGAAGCATCAAAGAGAATAGTACTACAATAAAATATGAAACATTTCTTGTCAGCAAAGAAAATCTTATTAGTGTTTTACAGAACTATTACAAAAAGGAATCAGCTTATAGAAGATTAAACTTTGTTTTGAATTAAAATATTTAAATATTTACTCTGATTACCAAAGAATTAGCTAACATGAGGACATCAAGAGCAGAAGTTCAGTGAGTTTAAAATTTTGAAACATGAATACAGCTAGGCCTTTAAGAAGAAAGGATCACTTAAAATTATTCTGCAGTCTATGCTTGCCATTTTAAGGCTAAAATATTTCATGTTTCTGGTATTGCCAAATTCATGTTTCAGCTGTTGCTATGGGAAAGCCAAACTTACTGCCTTGCACAGAGGGATCCTTATGCTCCAAAAATCATCAACAGTAAGCTGGCCTGGTGTAAACTCCCCCTTTGTGTCCACTGACCCTTCATTCCCACCACCGTGTCACGTGCCCTGTGATGGTCCCAGGCGCAACACCTCTAGTTCCTGCTCTTCCTGTGCCCCCTGAACTAAGCTCCCCTCCTCAGTTCCTTCATAACTGCTTGGCAAATGCAGCCAGCCTGTGGCTGGGCCTGAGCTGTATGAGTAGCTGCAGTAATTCAAGCTACAGGAGGAAGGGAATGGAGAAGATCATCTGACAACTTTTAAAATGGGTCTCTAACTCTCAGGTTTGGGTTTTTTTAGGGAAATAGGAAAGGAAGGTTAACACGCACTTTATTCTTTTGGATAACTTCAATCACATTTGACAAGGAGGTTCACAAAAGCGGATTATCAGTTTCCCTTTAGTTAACGGAAAAAGATAATCTCATAAACCTAATTTCCTCAGGCTAAGAAGTTTAACATCCTTTCAGACTTTTCTACGTATTTTTAAAGCAAATCAGGAAATTATCTTAAGTGTTCTGCAGAATATCTTTAATATTATCCTAATATATAATGCAAGTTCTTGTACTTAAGGTATGGAAAAAATAAATTGTCATTTGCTTAAAGCAGTGATGTGTATGTAACAAATGCACAGTTTAAGACCATTCTTACTCTGCTTGACATTACGGATTTTTTTGCTTTAAGCAAAGGAAAAGGAATTCAGAAAGAAAGGGGAATAATCTAATAGAATTTAAGTAGCAGAAACATATTTTCTTAAAGATTTTGTGCTTTATAAAAGCCGTTGCTTACTTTAATGCATCTCTTTCTACTAAGGCATTTTAGAAATCATAAAGAAAAAGCTTTGTTCAAAATACTCCAACATGCATGCTTTAGTTGACTTCTCCATCAAAACCATTTATTTCCCCATTACCTGTTATGTTGGACAAAGCCAAGGAATCCATTGAGTCTCGAACACTTTGTTCTTGCTGCTTCAAGTCGGACAAACATTCGAGTGAGCCTCCATACCATGGTGTTTGGTCGTGTTTGTATCCTGATGCCCCATGTTCCAAGTCTAGCTCCTGGATTTTCCTGCTGCTGGCAGGGCCTGGGTGGCTGCCATATGCAGAGTCTCCCAAACCATCTTGTGACTGGGCCCAGTACATGTCTGATTGATACTTCTTACTTGCTAGGCTCGGATTATTTTTTTTCAAGTCCAACTTGCTCTTGACCATGCCATCAGAAATCCAGTGTTCAGTTGCTCTAATGTCTACTTCAGTGGGCTGCTGGAAGAGGCTTTTATCACCAAACTTCAGAAGAAGTTGAGTCATGTAATCTTCATGTTCAGCCCATTCTTCAGGGTCTTCAGGCATTTCTTGCTCTACTCTTCCTTTCCAGAAGTCTTCATTAACAAAGCTTGCCTCTTCCCTTGAAAGGCTTAAATCATCCAACTTGCGAGAAAGAGTATCATCAGCATTGTCTGAAAGGCCAGGGAATTTGTAGTTGAGGGCTGGCGACAGGAGGAGAGACTGACGGCACTGGTCGGCTGACCGGCTGCTTTTTCCCATGCGGACACTCCTCCTGGAATCCCTGGATCGAGCAGACTGAAACGCAGAATCGGAAGAATCTGAGGCGTGAACATCCTCGCCCAAGCTGCAGGTTTTTGAACAATAAATCTGCCCTTGCTTTGGAAGGAAAGGGCAGCCAAGCAAGGAGGTCTTGCACTGAGCACAAGAAAAGCAAGCTTCTGTGGCATGCCAGTGCTGCCCATCGTAAGTCATCTGAGCATGGTCAACACCTAGAAAGGGAGAAAAAGCAATGCTTTGGGTTTCTCTAAAAAATTACTTGCAGAATTCATACTTCTGGATTGTGAAATAATTTCATAAATTTGCTTTCCCTTAATTTGTAAGTTTAATGCTTAGAAAGGACACACTTACCAATATGTTCCCCGCAGGTCTCACAGTATTCCGCATAGAGAGATTCAAAACAGTTACAGCAGAATGGTCGCCCATCCTTCATGATGTATCTCTGCCCACCCAGGATTGTTTCACACTCAAGGCAACAGAAGTGCTTCATGTGCCAGTGGCGACCTTCAGCTTCCGTACACTCATCAGCAAAAATTATCTTTTCAGAGATATAAAATATATTTTTAGTTAAGCGGCCAAAACCTCACCTGGGGAGTTACAGCATATAAAATATCCTAACTCTGCACCTCACACGCTAAATTTATTCTGCTACCTTTTGAATGCAAAGAAAAACAATAATCTCCCACAGCAACTGTGGCATTCTAACCTTTTCTGTAACAACAACAACAACAAAATACGGAACCAAAGAATTCAACCATTAAAGAGGCTTCTATAGGGATGATATTTTAGAATATTCATACAGATACTTACTCAATCTACAAGGTTCAACTCTAAACACAAAGAGGTTTGTGCCTTCTGAATTCCATCATATTGCTTATAATATTGCCAATATGACAAGTCATGAAATACCCCTCAGCCTTCAAACACATCCATGCAACAGAGTCCTGACTTAAATGACTACATCTGACGTTAGGAATTTCCCAGCTGCAGTTTGATCACTGAACAACAGGAGTGTAGATTGGCTTAAGATGTGAATTGTTTACCTCATCGCAGGCTGAACATCGAGGTTTGAGAAGTTCAGCGTGGTGTCTGCCACAGTGAATTTTGCCATCTTGGTAGAAGTAGATAAGGTCAACAAGCAGCTCGTTGCATGTGAAGCACACAAAGCACGAGGGGTGCCAGCACACACCAGGCCCAGCTCTCGAGGCAAAAACTGCAACTTCACCGCCGTTTACTTTTGTACCACACTAGGAACAAACCCAGAGAGTGAACACACTTTCCATCCCAAACTACTGGCTTCTTGCATTTAAACTAAATTAAAACACCAAATCCAATATGAAATTTTATTCCAAAATTCTGACAAGAGGAAAAAAAAAAAACCAATTTTGGTCTAAACTGTGTCTCAATGAACCTTTTGTGAATATAAGTTTATTTTATACAAAATAACATTTGGAAGCATTTGTCTGTTTTACATTTTTCAATACTTGAGTATGAGTCAGCATCAGGTTGGGGTTTTTTTCAGTAGGAAATACATCAAAGACTCAGTTCATTCCCAGTATCAGAGGTTGCATTTTGCTTAAGCAAGCACTATTTCCTTTTTTCTTCCATGCAGCTTCAAAAAAATCATCTCTTTTGTTTTTGTTGTTTTCAGACATAGAGAGTTAAGCTTAAATTCTAATACTGAGAAACTGTAGTTTTAGATTATTCATCAGCCTGTTGGTTGCCTTGTGGCACCAGTAGTATTACCTGTTCACAAACTGCGTGCATCACTGCTCTTGAGAGGAGTTTAATTGTGCCTCGGCCCAGTGCCTCCTTTTTGCGCTGAGAACTGAACATCTGCAGCTCCTTCTTTTCCTCTTCACTTAAAGACTGGCAGTATCTCACCTTCCAGTGAAAACACAGGATAACTTATTAT
>VXBX01002809.1:217091-261780 GCA_013400415.1 Scytalopus superciliaris
AGATATTATATATATATATAATATATTATATATCACTGAGCCTTTAAAATAACAGATTAATAAGTAAGTGCATATATGCAATGAATTCATCAGGCATGCTGCCAGTCATCATTAAACTTTTCCAACTTGTCTTCTCTACTATCTGAATATTTAGGTAACATGGCATAACACAAAAGCAATACAGAGAGAAGATTTTGCATTACAGGGAAAGAAACCCACCATGCTCAACTAAGGAGTTGTTTAGGAAAGAAAAGGGATTTTTTAAAAGCCAACCCAAAATCTGCTGCTATTGTAAAACAATGGAATGAACCCAAATCAGCATCAGATTTATGGTAAAGTGCCCACAACTAAGTATTGCAGTACACACAAGATCTTAAGTATTGACATTCCCGCCCCTTTCTTTACAAAGAGCTTGTTTGTTATTTCCACATCTACTCCAAATTACACTGCATAACTGAGATGCAAACCTTTTACTATCACAAAGCATCCTTTCTGTGTGCTACAATGCAATTTCAGGAATTTGTAGGTTCCTGGTAATTGGTGGGTGGCTGCAAACACTATAAAACCAACTTGTGTTAAGTTTATTGCAGTGACACCAGCCTCCCTAACAAGCAGGAGCAGTGTCCTTCCAGACAGCTCTTATCTGCACACAGGCCAAGTGGACAGCTGAACAATGGACTCAGTGTACACACCATGCTGCTTTATAGCTCAGTGCCACTGCAGGCCACGGTTTAGGCTTGTAATAAATACACAGGCAGGTAATTCTCCATGTAAAAGCCGCCAGGGAGACCCCCAGCCCTGACGGTTCATCCTGAGTTCTGTATTTACCTCATTATCATGGGGTGGCAGCTGATAGAGAAGTTGTTTAATACGATGTTTCTCTCCAGGACTGTTAATATAAGGGACCTTTTCCTCTGGCAAGCAGGCAAAATACAGCTGGACCTGACCAGGAGAAATGCAGAGTTCAGTCCAAGGAACATGCATTACCCAAGCACTGCCCCTTCAGCTACTATTTTATCTCAGATCTCATTTATGAAGAAAGAAGTCACGCTACATTAGACCTGTGACAGGGTTTGTGTTGAAAATACGAAACCCAAATGAACCAGCTCAGCAAACCTGAATTGTCTCTGATAAAACTAGCACCCAGCTGCTGAATTGCTTCTCTGGCATGCAATTTGCAGTGACAATTAGGGGGGTATCATAAATTATGCACATTTAATGTTCTCATTATTCCCACCCCCTTTAGGGCTGGTCAACAACTCCGTGGAAATTCCAAGTTTCCCTCTGCAATTTACCACACAAGGCATGAAGCTTTCCAGAAAACAGCCGCTATATAAACAAATTTAATTTGCTCTCTGCATTTTACACATTGTTGAGACAAAAGCTGTTTTGTAGTCTCCTGCTGACCAGGTTCACCCAAAGCATCAGCTTTCATTGCTTCCATGTGGGCTTTGCTAAGAAGGTGGAAACATCCTTCCCTTGGGAGGAGGCTAGATCCAGCCACATTTCAATCGGATGCAAATTAACCACAAAATTTTCATGGGATGAATGTTTTTGTATCAGTCTTCACTTTTTTTTTCCCCCCCCAGAAGACTATTATGACAGGAAAGCTGTAATGAACACTACAACAAAGCCCAGTGGCAAAAAATATTTTTCTGGAACAGCTACAGATTTATTGTTTTTCCTATGCAGCTTCCAGCTTGTCACGAGGCCTGGGGCTGTAAATAAGAGCCGACTATTGGCAAAAATATTACTTGCCATCCAGATTTAAATAATGCTCAGGTCAACAGCTTTTTACTGTGCAAGACAGATAAAAAAAGAAGCAGCAATCAGTCACTTAAGTCAGGAAGTGATCAAAATTATTAGAGACAGGTTGTACAAAACATGACTTGGTCTTTATTTAACCAAAATTTAAACAACTGAAGTCTACTATAAGCCCACTTGCTACTGACTGTATTTCAAGAAGCTCTGGAAAAAGGTAACATGCAGCAAGAAGTGAAGCTTTAAAGCTACTTTGTGCCCTTTTCTCAAGTTTATGGTACTGTTCTCATAAGAAGTAACTCTTCTTGGAAAAAAAAATCTCTAGGGAGTTTGAACTAGCTGGGATTATGAGGGTATTTTAGGGCATTTAATTGAGGCTGGCAGAATGTTAGCTTGCTGTTTGCCTTAAGGTCTGATTCATCAGGATTCTTATAGATGCTTAAGTAAGTGATAAAAAGAGTTGCCCTAAAAATAGCCAATTATTTGCCATTCCTGCTGACTTGTTACTTTACTCATGATTAAAAAAATCTCTGCATAGCAATAAGGAGACATCTGCACTTTTTAAACTATGAACTGTATAAGCTTCCCAGGATTGCTCTGCCTCTAGCAGATGTTGCAATGCCATCCTGGTCATTTAACACTGAAGTCTGAGTTCTGGATATTACTGAGTACACAACTTCAGCACAGCTGCAGTATCACCAAGTAAATGAGTATCATGAAAGGTTCATTTTGATCTCTCATAGCAACTTGCTCATCAATAATTTCACTTTTATTTCCATTACCGTGATGTTATACAAAAAAAGGGGAGTGGGGAGAAGGGAAGGAACAGCCCAGCCAACCTGTGAGTGCCAGCTCCAGACACCACACAAGAGGAATCCTGGCATGGACAAATGACAGCCATACAACCATTTAAACAACTGTAAAATACATTATTACTTGCCACAGTGACAGAACACTTGCATTTACGTGCGCTGTAGTACCATCCATGTTCTAAATGTCAAATACCTAATTATTTAAGGAGTCATACAAGTGCAGTGACATGGCCAAAGAGCACAAAGCCATGAGGTATGCCATAAGCTTTAATTTAACCTAATAACTTCTTTCAAAGAAAAAGGAAATTTCTGTGCTCCTTTTAGACTTGTCAATACATACCTCTGCAGCACATACTTAGTGAAAAACCTTGACTGGGAACTTTTTTTGGAACATAAAACTCTGCAGGTTTGAGGATTTTGAGCTCCCTACACACAGCCTCATTGGAACAGGAAAAGCAAAAAGTTCTAAATAAGTTAAAGTTTTATACATTAGAAGAATTTAATTAGACTTGTAGAGGCAGCACATCACTCACTCCCTTAACCCTCACCAGGCTTATTTTTAAAATGCAGAAGCATAGTTGGTACCTGCTCTGGTCTGAGGCCTGGGGGAACCCAGGCATATTCCTCCAAGGCACAGCCAGAATCATCATCAGAGGTTGAGCTTCGCTGACACCCAAAAACGAGATTATTGGCTTTGGACTCCATCTCCAATGGCATGAGTGTGAAGTGTTAAATATTTCAGCTGCAGCTCATCAAGCAATTGATCTGGAGAAAAATATTAATAAAGCTTTAATAAATTTGAACACGCAACAGCTAATTATCAATATAAATTACCTGAAAACAGTTCAGTGTTCCTTGTGTTGCCCAGCACAATAAATTATTGAAACTTCATTACAACTTGCTATAAGCAATTAAAAAGTGCTTAAAAGAGTTAGAAAAATAAAACTTCTCAAGAAAAAAAAACAAAAAACAACAAAACCCTAGACACACCCTACCACATCTGGCAACTACAGAGTATTTCCATATTAACACTTGACACTTTCTACAGTTCTGTTTGTTCCACACTACAGGTTATATGTAGGTATATGTAGGAAAGCCTCATGGAGAAGATACTAACAAGAGGAATGACACAAGCTCTTCCTGAAGTCATTACTACCACTAATCTAGTAAAACAAAAGACATGACAACCACTTGTCAAAAACTAAAGAAATTATTGGGGAAAGATGGTTGTGTAAGTCTCATCCTGTTGTTCACCAGGTAGGCACAGAGCAGCAAGCATCTGCTGGATTCCTCTGAGAACTTGGTTTTAGCTTTATGGGAGCGGAAGGGCGTTGGTCCTGCTAAATATCTGAAATCCAATTATGCCAGATTAGTCTCTGTAAAATACATCATGATTGTTCAATTTAAACCCTACAGGGTGATACTTCTGTTGATTCATGAAGCCTGCAAAGCTTAATATCAGTGGGATCATTTTGAGTAAAAACTGTCAAAGAATGCTCTCAACAAGACCCACAGCAGTAAAAAGCTTAAGATAAATATCTTACATTAATTCTAGCAGAAGTTCTTAGGAAATTCAGACAGGGAATTTCAATTAAATACAGATAACCAAAACCACAAAGGATGTGTTCTAACATGGCACCCCCTGACCACTCAGGGTAGGAACAAGGTTGCTCTTACAGTACCACATTACACATGAGCTGTGCCTCTCCCATTTTGGGACATTGTTTCACCTATTTATCTAAACACAGATCCAATTTTGTGAGTGCAAGATCTGAGCTGTAGAAAATTCTAATCTTGACATACAACCTTGCTGGTGGGTCTAATGGGAAGAGCAAGCTAAAAACTTGTGGTGGGTCCCACATTATTACATTTCCAGTCTCATCACCACCGTAATAGAGAAAGTAAGTTGCTGATAGATCACAGGATTTAAGACCCAAGTATTCTGCTGGTTGCTCAATAGAAGCTTCTCCTTCAAGCGTGAGGCACTGGTTAGTGCCAAGTTCTGATTAGTCAGAACATAAACTAAACCTGCTCCATAAAAAGTGGCCACATGCATCCAAAGCAACAAACTCAGAGAAATTACAATATCCAGTATTACACAGTCTTATCTACCCCTATTTTCAATACATCTATACATTCCCACACGTGGTAAAAAGAGATGGCATTACTTAGTTCTTCCACTGGGCTAGTCCTCAAAAAAATTAAATTGTTTAACTTTACTCCACAACCTTCTGGTTCAAAAACATGCACCCTATTTTTGGTGCACTGCTAAGATGCCAACATACTTCATAGCTGCCCTGTAATAAAAGATTAATTTACTATTTGATGGGGCAAGCAAACCTGCTAACTTCCCCTCTAAGAACAGGCTGGTGAGCTGTCAGGCACATGTCTGAAATCTTACTCAAGCTAAAAAACTGAAGGTTAGGAAAACAGCTTCTGAGCTGAACATGGCCATATCACAATCTTTCTCAGGGAAGGTGAATATAACCAAACTCAATCCTATATATTTAAAATAGAAAGACAGACTTCCTGGTACATACTACCCCGCTTGAATTAGTTGCCTTCAGAAACAAATGATAAGACAAGGGATACAGAACTGCTTCCTTTGTCCACTTACTAGTGGAAGTAAAGTCAAGTATCAGGTATGGTTTTGTTATTGCTTGCATGAAACTAGGGTGTGAGGAAGAAAGGAGGGAGGAATACTGGTGATGCAGTTAGGAAATCACTCTAGCAGAAAAAGGCAACAGTGCTCAGTGTTGCTGATGGATGGGGATGCTCAGGTTGGCAGCTTGTGTCCCCACTATCTATATCCAAATATCTCTTAAGTAAAAAATCACTATGAGCATCACTGAGAAGCCCTTCCACTGAGAATTCCTTCCAAGATTATCTTAGCAGCAGATGAACTGTTTTACCATTTCCCTTTAGAAAGAGGCAGACACCTGGTTTACAGTAATATGCCACTCACCAGTATCTAAGCTGGTATTTCCAGTTCTTACAGCATCACTACACAAGAACCTGTGCTGGTCAAATAGTCAGTTTACAGGAACTGACTCCTGTCCAGTAACCCAGGAATAAAAGGAGTCAACAGGTGAAAGATCTTTGCCAATATTTCATTAGGCAGCCTGACCTCAACTGCAAACCACATGAAGCAGATTTGAAACATAATTTAGGCAAAGAGACCGGTTCAGCTCTGGAAGTGCCTGGGCACTTGAGCAGAGTGTACCCCTGCCTCATTCACACAACACCCAGTGCTCAGCCCACTGGTAACTGAATAATTACTTCATACGGATTGTTCAAAACCCTCTCTCTGCAACATCAAAGATTATTTCTCTGACTTACTTCTCCTGAAAGGCAAGGAAATTACCCAAAATCAGAAGGCATGATGACTTGTTAACTTTCCTGAGTAC
Organism: Scytalopus superciliaris; assembly: GCA_013400415.1. Classification (NCBI taxonomy): domain Eukaryota; kingdom Metazoa; phylum Chordata; class Aves; order Passeriformes; family Rhinocryptidae; genus Scytalopus; species Scytalopus superciliaris. The sequence goes on from VXBX01002809.1 coordinate 223,072, forward strand.
TTTGAACACTACAGCTACATATTACTTCCATATTGCAAAAAGCAGAGCTGGACAGCATCAGGATTTCAACTACAGCACAGGTATGTAAGTAATAGCAGTGTTGCCTAATTCCTAAGGAAGACAGGGCAGTGGTAAGAGAGAGACCAGGCTGCTTTTCCACAGAGACTGGTTCTGCCTGGGCCTTCTCTGACCCACTAATTTCAGAGAGCTCGCACACCACCTTCAACAAGAGGAAACCACAGACCCACAGGTCCAGTTTCCAGTCATACAGGACAGCTAAAAATTTGGCTGACAGAGAATAAAGGAAAAATACACCTTACCTCCAACTGTAAAATGCAACTTTACAGTCAGGGTTCTCCTCCCTAAATAAGGCGATTGGAAATGTTCAGAGCAAGGTCCACAAATCTTCAATGAACTGAGATTATTCAAAGGGTCATTCACTTTAAAAGAAAAACGCTCCCCCAGAGAGAAGGTAAAGCTGGCTATTTTACAGTGTCTGACAGTACACCACGTATCAATATGGCTATGTCACAAATACTGTGGTGTTGCTGAGAGCGAGGTTTCTAGTCCAGCCGAGCTTAACAGCAGGCTATCTGCAGAACTATTTTAGCAATTGCTTGTTTAGGAGTTCTTCTTCCTCTCCTGCTCAAGTGTGATTTGGTTTGCATTTTAAAACTACAGGGTTTTCCTCCCCACCCCCACCTCCCTCTCATCCTTCAAAGCGATCTGTTTAAAATGATTACATCCTAAGGAGGATTCAAATGAATATAAACAACAGCTGAAAAAATAAGTGCTTTCTGAGGAACGAGTAGAAAGGTGGTTTTTCTACTCCCGCCATGTTTTGTTTTGCTTTTCTTTGCTTTCTTAAAGCCTGTGGAACATTTTGAGGTTTCAGCTCTGTTCAACTACTACCTCTTAAAAAAGACTTTATAGTCTACAAGGAGGTATTTCACTGGCAGGTTGACAACTATGAATAACATAATTGAATTACACAGCTAAATTCGATTTAAAAAGAAAAGCAATTAATGTGCTTTTTCCACTGATGAATTACAACAGCCATAATATGACAAATTCCTTAGAGGCAAAGACAAATTACACTCCTAATCACAAACCTATGGGTACAAAAAATATTGGGATATCCAACTTAGAGCAAAGCTGAAGCCCATATGAAGGTTATCCCCGTACTAGGATTTCCAGCTCACTGATTGTGTTCCCGCCGACCAGATAGAAGAGGTCATGATTTGTGAGCACAGTTAGACAAACATCTCCTTGCCCATCCCCTGCTGTTTTACTCTGTCCTGCAGGGCAAACTGTTTTAACAACTTTTTTTGTTAGAAGGCTTGTTAACAAGGCTATAGGGGATACAAGATGCATATCACATGCATCCATTCACAATGAAGGCTCAACGAGTTAAGATTAGCATGGCCAGCTCATTCACCTGCTTATTTAATCCCTGGTGCAAGATAACTACATTAGAAGAGGAAGGGCGTAATACAGCAGCAATAAACAACCATAAAGTAACCTATTAATAATTCAAATACTATTTCCAATAGGCATTATGCACATGATCAGGAAGTCCCATTCTCTAGCTACAGGACAAGTAACATATTTACAGTGAGCTCTATAGCTCTATGCCTGGGAGATCTGGATCCAACTGATGCGCAGAATCTGTATCAGCACTAGTGACTTCTTCAAGCTGAGTCCTTTAAGTAACGAACTACCCAGAACAGGGGGGGAAGGAGTGGAGCCTGTCTACTTGTTCATTCAACAATAATGGGCCCTAGAAGTAAGAACTTTCCCCCCTTTCATTAGCCAGCGTACAAGGACGGACAGAAGAGTTAACTGCTTTCCTCCTCTAGCATCTTAGCGAAAAGATCACTTTTCCAACTGGAAGTCAGACGATCCTTGTCGGGGTATTTGCTTTTGACGAGCCACACTGCAAAGACAGGCTACTTCCATTAACAAAAGGAGGAAGCCCCGTGACAAAGCATCGCCCCACGCCAACACATCTGATTTGGCCGTGTTATCCTTGGCACTGTACAGCGCTGATGGAAACTCAAGCGCACGCTGCAGTAAGGCAAGACCCAAACCTCCAGCCGAGGAAGCGGTATTCTCACGGATGCTTCCCCCCAGTCTCCTTAGGAGGGTGTACAGATTAAGAAAGAAAGAAATCTTGCTTTTTACACGCTCCCATTGATTTTTTTCAAATTCTATTTTAAACAGCAGCCAGACTTTACTCCAATGTACACATATACTCAGGTTTCACCCCGTCACCTGTTGGCTCTCGAACAACACCCTTCTTTGTTAGGGCTCACAGCCCTCATTTGAGACAAGTTTCCAGAGAAAACACTTTAAGAAAGTGTTCAATAAGTCACAAGGCTGGAATTGTAAAAAAACAGAAAAGTAAGAAAAAATTCCGCGGCGCGCCCTGTGAGCCCTGACAGCCCCGCCGAGCCGCCAGCGCTGCTCCCGGGGCAGCCGGGACGGTGCCATTCCCAGCAGGCAGAGCTCCCTGAAGGACAGGTGGGGTTTTGTCGATCCCGACCAAGTTTCAAAGACATTACGGCGGAGCAGAGGCGCCCCCAGCCCCTCGGGTCCCCACGTTCTGCCGCCGGATGCGCGACGGCACTGACATCCCCCGGCACCCACCCACTCACGCTGCCCCTCCGGCGGAGCTGCCTCCGGGGAGAGCGGATACAAGGAACCACAAATTACCTCTGCACAGCGGCCAGGCTGCTGCGGAGCCGGGGCGGGCGGCGCAGGAGAGGCGATGTCGCTGCGGACCTGCACCGGGACCCGGCGCTGCGCAGCCCCCGCACCCGGACAGGCGACGGCAGCTCCCCGCGGCTCCCTCCTGAACCTAGCGGGTCCGGAGGAGTGCCCNGGCTTCTCCGACCCTGTCCCTGCCGGTGGGAGCGCAGCGGGAGCGATCCCTGCGCCGCCCTCCGTCCCGCTCCCCCGGGGGCCAAGCCAGGGAGGCAGCAGCTTCCCGAGTGCTCCTCCCAAAACTCGCCCCGACCGGCACCGGCAGCGCCTCCCGCCCCCCCGGGGCTGCCCCGACCCCCGCCCGCCCCTCACCGCTGCTCCGCCGGGCGGCCGCAGGAATCCCTTCGTCCCAAGCGCTGCCCGAGGCGGGGGAGGGAGCGAGGGAAAGGGGAGCGGCTCCTGCCACCGGCCCCGGGGCAGGAAGGGGCGCCGGCCCTGCCGCCTCCCCACCCGCGGGACCGAGCGCCTGCAGAAGCAATAAATTCTGCGCTCAGGACACGACGGACAGCGCTTTTGTTCGTGTTTACGCCTGAAATAGATTTCCCACCCCACCCTGACCACGTTCCGGCCGCCCCGGGCTGACCCGGCCCGGCCCGGCCACCACCGCCCCGTGCACCGGGACGGGAAGGGCTCGGGTCAGCATGGGAAAACATTTGTTCTAGATAATAAAATAATAAACCAAATCTGAAGCCAAGGACCACGGGGAGCAGCCGTCCATCACTGCCTGCTTTGGCACATCTCAAGCGAGAAAGGTGTGCCCGAGCCCCAGCTTATGCACAGAGGAAGCACCGGGGCATTTTCTAAGCTGCCAGCACCCGCTTTTACCACTTCCCCCACCCCCGCAGGCATAAAGAGCCCCGAGGGGCGGGTGGTTCGGCTTCAAAGGCGGGCGGCGGCTCCCCCGGCACCGCCAATGTAACCGTGAACACCGCGGTCAAATTTCCTCTTCCCTCCCGCTCTTTTGTCTCCCTGGGGAAGTCATTATCAAAGGGAATTTATTCGCGCTGTATCTCGGGGTCAAAGCGGTAACCCCCCCCCCCGAACCCCCCCCCTCCCCTGCGAGGGGCAGCGGTGACCCAGCCCCGCGTCCTGTCCCGTCTCCACCCGCGGCTTCTCTGCCCCGGCCCGCCGTGCGGGACCGAGACAGGGCACTTCTCAGACACTTATCGCTTCCCCCAGGAACCGAATTTGCATGAATTTAAATCCACTCCTGTAAATTTGAATGGCTTTGTCCGCTGGGCGCTGAGGGAAGCCGGCCCTGACGGGTGCGGGCGCGGCGGAGCTCAGGGCAGCATCGCTGTCCCCAGCCCTGTCCCCGGCCCTCGGCCCGGCACACGCGAGTCTCACGGCGGGCCGGGGAGAGCCCACACCCCTTCTCCCGTGGGCTGATTCCCCATCGCCAGGAGCGGGCAGACGGACCAGGACCAGCGCCGGGGTATCCATCTCCCCTGGCACAGCCCATCCCCGGGCTAACCACGCCACCAGCAGCCGATCCCCACCGCCAGCCCAGGAGATGTGCCCGGAGCCCTGACCATTACACCTGTGACCGCTGGTGAATGCGAGAGGCCCCGTGCGGATCCAACCTCAGGGAATAAAAGCCCCAGCCTATGGTTCCTGCGGCAGAAAAAAACCGTGCTGAAACACCAGCAAACTAACCCGCTCCTATCCTTCCACACCCCATTTCACTTCCATAAGCAGTTTCGCTGGTTGTGCTACCTCCATTCTGAAACGGCTACGTCGTTTTGAGGTCAAAATTCGTGTATCACTTGGACAAACTAGAGTTTTGTCAGAGCTTTTTTCAGTGCTGGCTTTACGAGACCGAGACTGCTCCTATTCTGTTTGCTGGACTGAGCACACCCCATCTGGCGGCCAGCTGAACATCTGCCAACTCCATTCATCATTAATCAAAAATGGAAATGTCAGGAATAATGTTTATTCTTTGCCATTACATGACTGAATAAATACCAACAATTTGCATATATCACCTACTCCTTTTCCAGAGGTGCCTGACCTTTTCTCAGCAGCTCCCCACACCGAGGGCTCAACACCTCTGCACAGCCCATTGCAAAACCGAGAATCTCCTCCAGGAACTTCTGCACCACAACCAACTCAATGGCTGCAGATAAGTTTGCAAAGTTTCCTGACCAAGAGTCTGCTGAAGTCAAAGAAGAGATGTTCACTTTCCTGGTCAGTCAAACTGTCCCCCATTTTGCTAACACTGTCCCTGACACTGAAGTGTTGGAGGGCGCACAGAGATAGTTGGCTGCATGGCTCTTTTCTGTGCTCAAACCAGAAAAGTCCAGGAAGAAGGTACTATATTGTTCTGGACAATGCACTTATAGATTATCAGGCCAAAACCAACCATTGTGATCTTCTAGTCTGAACTAATGTGGTCATACGAGTTTCCTACAATTACTGTCTGCATAAACAAAACATTTGATCTTGATTCAAAAGTACCAGCTATGAAAAACTCACTACAACTCCTGTATAATCCACTACAGCCCTTGTTAAATTATTTCAAGTAGTCAATTATTTTACACTACTTTTTTTTTTTTTTAAATCTCAAAATTGCTGTGTTTCAGTGCTCAAACACTCGACTGTATGGTACCCTTGAATGTTAGGCTAAGGAACCAGCTACCATAACTGCCCTTAGGCATTTGCAAATTGTGATAGTCATTCCTGAACCACCTCCTTTGATTCAGGCTGCTTCCACAAGAACAAATGTGCTGCTATCATTTTTTTCCCTCTATTTTTATACAACAAATATGACAGCATACATACTTGTTATGTGAAGCATAAACTATGCTACAGAAGTTGCCTAAAAAAAAAAAAAAAGAGACACTAGAAAGACAGGCACAAACCGACTCACCCTTTATAGCATGTACCACATTCTTGACTGTGTTTGGGTAGAGCTGATCCTTCAAACAACTAAATGCTTCAAGAGACCTGTAAAGGACATAGAACCTTTTGTCCTAAGGTATTAGCACAAATTTAGTCTAGGTAACAACTTTCTTATACTGCTGACCAGGCCAGGGGTGTTCTCTGGCCTGTAAGAAATTCGCTGAGTTGTCAGTGTGGTTTCCCAGTTCCAAATTACCCACATCAGGGAACATCTCCTGAGATAACCTGGTAATTGCTACCTTTGTCGGTAATCATAGAAAGATAAAAGGGCAGACAAAATGAAATAACCTCTTGTGCTTCAGAGCTCTACTACTCCAGGCAGGACAGTGGCTTAACACCCACCTCTCAAGCCTGATTAGTTTTGTGGATAAACAGAGGAGTTCACCCTCTGCGTCATCACCCTTTAATGATCACCACCTCCATCCCAGGAGTTTTAATTAAGCATCATCTCACCTGTTCGTTTAAAATAAAAAGTCACAAGTCAGCTATGAAAGGTAAAAGCATGCTTAGTAAGGTGGATGAAAGCTAGAACAACAACAAAAAAAATCTCAGTAATAATTTTTTCAGAGAAGGCAATGAGAAAACTCTTCAAAATAAATGAGATTTCATGTTTTGAAATAAAACAAACCAGGAAAGGTTTTCCATATATCTGACAGCACAGGAGGAGTCCACAGAGCCGGAATTACAACTGCTCCCCAAGGGATGGTTATGCACAAATCAAAGCCAATCTCTGACGCAGGCAGGCAGATATGCCCTTCAGGAACTTCAGGGACGATGACCCAACCATGTATGGTCCTGCCTGCAGGTTACAGCACAGGGAGCTCTAGGATGCATTTACAGCACCACAGTCAGTGGCCCCGGGTCTATGCCCCAAGGGAGCAAAGAGACCAGAACAAGGGAAGCAGTTTCACCGTGATCTGAGATGATCTACTGGAAAACCCAATCCAGTGAAAAATGCTGGTTTAATTCCCTAGACCTGCCAGTGTTAGCACAAGGAAAAACCATGACTGACTGTAGAGCTCCAGGCTCAGTTGCCAGCCTTGCTCTCTCTGTTCTGGGAAAACTGGCTGTTTATACTCACTTGCTTAGCTGGTGTACAAACGGCCTGACCTCCAAGACCCCTTTACTTTTAACTGTGTTTGTCTTGGTGTGTTCAGAAACCCCTGTGGATATCCACCTGCATCTCTAGGTACTTGGAATGTCTTGTCAAACTCAGCCCTATGTTTCCTCTCACAGGTTAAAGATATGAGGTGGGTGGAAGTATGCTTTCATAGGTGGGAACAGTTTGCACTATTTTATAACTATACACAGTCACTAGGAGACACCTGACACACTCAATGTCCTTGAAGCAAAGCTCAAGCCTTGAAGGAGCCCAGCGGGCCACCGGCCCAAGGCCACCCCTCTCTGTTCCACTTCATACCTACAGCCATAGGTGAAACCTCTCCCAGTTCAACACTGCTTCCTCCTGCCCACCCACATGGGGGAGTTTGGCTCCAACAGTGGATCACCATGTGCTGCCAGGTGCAGAGGCAAACCAGTGCTGTTACCAACATATTGGGGCCTCTTGACTGTGCTGCTGACTGGTGTCTTCCTCTATTTCCTTTCTTGAGGCTGCAGAGAAAGGGCGTGGAGGCAGCATCTTGTGAGTTCTGATGGCTCCAAAGTCTGAACATTTGCCAATTTTAATATAATGTTTAAAAATAACACTTAAATAATACTTAAAATCCAGAGAAAACCAGCTTTGTAGGAGACATACTGGTAAAACACAAGAGATATGCAATACAGGAGGAGAATACAGGGATTAAAGGGAAGCATGCATGTGAAATGCAACAAGTAAAAAAATAAGAATAAGATTACTTTTGCCCAGCAAGGGTTTGTGATTAAATGAGGGTGCTTGGTTTCCACTGCCCTCTTTGCTGCATTCCCTGTGATCCTGAGAGCCTGCCCTCTGCCTTCCTCTGTCAATAGAAGGGACGCTGCCACAAACAACTTTAGAAAGTAAATCAATACATCCAATGGAAATATTAACATCAGGTAACAAAACACGAGACAGTCAAATAGCACTAGACAAATAAACAACACAAAAGCTCATTTTCAATTTCACCTGCCAATGGTACATAGATCTGCTGAGGCATCAAGCAACCAGGCATCAAGGAGGGAAACAGTGCCTACAACTTGCTACAGAGAGCTATACCAGCTACAGATGGCCTAAGGACTGGCTGGCATCAGCTACTGTGTGTTGGGAATGCTTCACTGAGAGAAATTTATTTCCTTTCCTTAATGCTCTCAGATTTGAAGACCAACACACCTTCTAAAACCACGATTCTACTTTGCTTCAGCAGCAAAGAATTAAAATTTCATTAAAATGCCCTTCCTTGTCAGATCGGGCTAGGACTTGCTTCTGAACCAACAGGTCTGTTGCTGTATCTGGAAACTCTTAACCCCACAGGCTCTTCTGAAGACAGTGATCTTGATTTTATCTTAATTGGCTCTGCACAGCCCACAGTCACACAGGGCAGAGGTAACAGCCCGGGTGCCCACACCACCATCACAACCAGCAGCTGACGGGTGCAACGGGGCTCCCCTGCCCACAGGGACACCCTCGGTTATTCAGTGCCCCATTCCCAGGCTGCACAAGGCACAACAAAATGCATTGCAACAACGTGTGCCTGCAACACTTTGCCAGTAGCAGAGGCTGAGGCAGGGTGGAATTGCTGCCTGGGTTTTTAATAATACCCCAGCACAAACACCATTGTGCAACGAGGAAGGTGTTGCAGAGCCGGTGTAATGCACTGTTTGCTTATTGAGGGAATTTCAGTCAAGTATTGTGCCAAAGCCTGTGCAGATGATGAATGATGTCACCTTTATCCAGTCAAGCTCTGCTCCCAGGCCTTGCCTCTGAAGAATTCCTCACAATTTATCTAAATTGGTTTGGAAATTGATTTAGATTAAAAAACCAAATTATGTGAACTCTGTGGATCTTCTACTGTGTTCAACAATCATACACAAAGGGAGATTTACACCAGGAGTGGGGTATCCACATAAAGAAACTAATATAACAAGAACAATAGTATAAATTAATAATTCAAACAAATAGATGAACTAGTATTTAAAACCAAATTTCAAACCCTTTGTGAGTATAGTTTTGTTGCACAAGTGATGCTCCAGTTACACTCAGTCTTCCCTGTCACTGGCAATACTTCTCAAGAGCCTGAACTCAGGAAAAAAACCCAAGTGATTGAGTTTAAGTGAAGGCAAAGTTTGACATGGGGGATTATCACTGCTCCTGCAGCATTATATCCAGGGAAAACAAAACTCACTTTTAAGACAAAGATGAAATATGCAAAGGTTTGTGATAACCTTCTCTTGCTTAAAATCTGCAGAAGGGAAATCCAGCAGCCAGTGAAACAGGTTCTATGCTGCCATTTTCCACAAGCTATATGCACAGCACACCACAAATACAGGTGAAAGAACAATGCTTAGATTAACTATTAGTTTATTTTACCACATTAATCTCCAGGTCAACATCAGGGCAGAAAGTGATTCAAGAAGGATGCAGAAATGTCAGTTGGATAACTGTGCATTACACTTTTATTAGCTTTCCTAGTACAGCAGCTGCAAGAGACACTACCTGATTGATGAGCTGTCAAGACTGAAGGCCATGAAGCTCTATCAAAAGGCACCACCAAAACACGGTAAGTATTTCAGTATTTTGCATAGAAAGCTCAATGGCTAAATAATCATCTGAACCAGGTAAGCCTGGGAACAGTCCTTTCACTTCTTGCTCAGCAAACAAAAAAACCCTGTCTCAAAGCTTGGCAGGCTTTTACCTCACCAGAGGTTCACTGCTCTTATACCCAGCCAGCTCATGCTCTCTGCCACTATTGTTACAGTAGCTTTCTTGATTTGTATAAGGTTTCTTTTTCTTCACATCTAAGAGGACTTGTCATGGGTTAGGCAGCATCCAAATGACACCCTGACTCCAGACGCTAAAATACAGTTTTGCAATGTGTTCCCATACTTCGTTGCTTCTCCTTCCCATTTTTATTCTCTCCAACCCTGAAAAAAAATTAAAAAATAGGAAGGACAAAAAAAGAAAGAGGAATAAAATAAAGTCCTCTACCTAACTGAAGTTCTTTCAATGAGAGCCATGAAGGTTTCCCCCTCACTCCCATGTCTTTTTTAAATGCATGGTAAACCTCCATATGCTGGCATTTTGCTAAAAAAAATTCCCAATGTCTTGTTCCCCAGTGGAAGTGCTCTAATGCAACCCATTACTCCAAAACAGGCACCAAAACAATCCCCATTTACATGCCTGCACAACTAAAAATCAGTGTTAAGGGAGTTTTGCCCTTAGTATAAACAATTATACTGTCACTGTAAATATACTGTCTTTGTAAATGCAATTGAATGACACCTTGTCTGGGCTTTTCTTCCACAGGATAACAAGAACTTGAGTCTTCTGAAGGTATTCTGAACTTTCCCCTGTACAAGTTTTAAAGCAAGAACCACCTTTCCCAACAAAGAGCAGGATGGCAATTTGGGCAAGAATCACTTTTTTGGATGATTTGCTTTCATCAGCAGATATCACACACACACCTTCAGATTGCTGCACAAGCTCAATGGAGAAAGAGGACCTTAAGAGACTACTAATGAGCAGATGAAAGAAAAGAAAAAGAAAAAAAATAAAAGGTTTGAAAATATCATCTAGTTAAATTAGTTACAGTTCCATTAAGAAATGAATGAATTAAGAATGGAGAATCCTGACTTTATTTGGAGCATTGCTGCTGCTTCCTCAACCAACTTGATGCCATTATGGCAAGCTGGATTGGAGCATCCTTTTTCAATCAAATCTTGGTGTACTGGTCAGATAATACCTAAAAGTTTGCAAGACTTAGTCACCATGCAAAGGTCCAGAGAGGGCCCTCTTCAGTGGGAGTAAAACTCACTCTCACAGAATTTTATGTAGCTAGTTTGCACAACATTAAACTACAGAAAATAAGGAATGCCTGTATAAACCCAGACTGGTCTTAAGTGTTACTCAGCTTCCTCTTTTAAATTATATAAGGTTGGATTTACTTCTTCCCTACTCACCACACTGGGAAGACTACTTTTGGAGAAATCTGCATATTCAAAACCATAGTGTAGAGTAGGGTGAAAAGCATGCATTTGGCACTGCTTGGCAAATCCAAGTAGATGATGACTTGCTAAAATTTCAGGTAGATCAACTTGTGCTTGACACCATTAGACCACGTCACAGTGACTGATCAATCTTTCAATACATTATTGATCAAGTGACATCAGCTGTGCCACTGGGACAACAACAGACTTCAGGAAGGAGGAAAAGGAAGAAAGCCAGCAGAAATGGAAGAGGGAAGATAATACTCTACAGCTTAGATGCTAAAGTAAGACCTTTGTATCTAATTACAACCTTATTACTCAGCTGCCATAACTGCAATGGACAGGCTGTCTCTTGATTTCTCTAACCTACAGAAGACAGTGAAGCTAATGGAAAAAGGTCAAAAACCTGAGACAATAAGCTGATCCGCTCAGCAGTGGATTTACAAGAGAGATCCGCTACCACACAGTGAAAATGACTGAGGTAAGTTTAAGAGATGCAATTATCCGTAGCTTTTCCACATTAAGCCTTGTAACTCTCTCAATGAGAATTTAAGAGCATACATATTTCAACTTCTGTGTGAAGTTAATAACTTCATGAGAGACGAATAGTGGAACAAGGCATTCACATTTTGTACTATCAACAAATAAATGCTGGAGAGCAAGTTTTTGGATCCAGCTATTACCTCTAATTACACCTATCTCTATGAATAAATGAAAACTAGTTTGCATTTTTTCCCTGATCATTAGCCTCATTTACAGAAGTGTTATGAGCCCAGTTCTTTATCCATTAGCATGAATGAAGCGATACCCTGCTGGGTGCAGGACTGTTCAGACATGCTGACTGCAGAGCAGCTGCTTTCCTCCTTTGGTATTGAATGTTGATTAGCATCATAGCACATGACACACTGCAGGGCATATTGTATGTCACACTACAGCATACAACATTTAATGAGAACTCAAAGCAAATCCCATCATTTAGAAAGCCAGTCTCTGCTCTCAACACCAAGGCAATAATTAAGCCCATGGTCTGTTTTGGGAAAAACTGAATCCCTTGAACAGTGAGCATTTGTTTGGGACAGTGCTGACTACCTGAGGCAGAACTGTACATTTTGTTAGTTATCCTAAGCAGTACCAAGTGTACCCCCTGCCAAATAATATCTTGTCATGTTTTCCAGGAAGATACTTGTGTACTACCCTTGAATTCTGATCTATGAGACAGAATGAAGCTTCTGTATCATTAGACTCCTGCAGAACATAAAAGAAGATACAACAGCTATGAAAATGAGTGCCCCATACAAACTAAACTCCTCAGATATGGATCAAGGTATAGTATAACCTTTCTGTGACTAACATATCACCAGCATTTTTTTGTCAGCTTTCCTTATCTGAAACACGGGCTGATACCACCCTTTTCTTGTAAAGGTTCGTTACTTATTTGAACCACTGAACTATTTGAATGCTACTTTGACAATAATGTAAAATAGTGCATCATCATATTATCAACATTTTGCTACTTTGATGCCATTAAATGAAAGTAAAGGAAAGCTTTTTGCAACAGTAGAGAAATTAAAAGTCACGCCGTTCAAATTTATCAAGAAACTCTGATTATTTTGCAAGAAAACACACCTCATGACAAAAGGTAGTGATGAAAGTATGTTGAAAGCACTGCTGCTTCAACTCACCCGCAAAACACTAACAAAAATTATTAGCTTGGTTTGTTCTGAAGGACTAGAACTTGATTAGTAAAAGGTTTCATCATGCACATCTTTTCTCTAGAAGACCAAAGCAGCAACAGAATCCACTTTTCCAGCTAACTGGCATGTTTTGCTCTGCATGGTGCTCTCTTGCTCTTGGGCAGTAATGTAAGCAAAACAGGAGAATCCCTCTGGAAAGTGCGTGCCAAGTTCAGTCACTGGAGTTTATCTAATTGCTGTCATAGCTGTACATCTGTTCCAAAAAGCAGAGCTAGAACCCTCATGTCAGAGATGTTAGAAGAAACCAGATATCATTAATCAGAATTCTGAAGAAGCATACAACAATCCACTGCTTTTTCTGTACTGTTCACAATAGACTCATATTGTACGAGAACATCATACTATTAACAACAAGGGGTTAAAAAAATTGTACATCTACGGCTCAGTCCACAGAAACAGATAAAAAGGGATAGGTCACCTCTACTTTAAAAGAAATAGGAAAAAAGAAAAATCACAGAAGATCTCCAAATTGTATGATCTCCTCTTCTTCCCACAACTCAAGGGCACAAAGACATTTTTCATATCTGGTGGAGAGATGTCAATTCAGATGCTGGGCTTTGTATTGAGAAGGGTCTTATTTTTTAAACTGAGAATAGACTTAGGTTATGCCAGGGATTTTTATAAACCAGTTCCTGTTTTTGATAGCATCAGCCTCCATTCCCATGAGCTTGATGAGACTCTGCTAGAATGTTTCAGGAAAAAGTTAGAGATGATACTACCTCTGCAACAGTATTGTAAGGCAGCAGTGCCAAACTTCTTTCTGGACAGATCACTGATCTCAATTTGGTCTCAGAAGTGTACCCATCATAGCACCACCTCAACCCAGCTCTTCCTTTTACACCTTAAATTAACTTCTCACATACAGCATATGAAGAATAATCTGCACATATACCTTGTAGCTGCAGAGTGGTGTTCTGAGGCCTCCTGGCCCACTGTCCCCTTGGAGACAGGCAGTCACCAAAAATGAAGTGCCCAGAGCAGGCAGGGTGAGCAGGTCACACTGAGCACTTCTGCTAGAGGCCAGTGCTGTGAGCCTTCAGCCCCCAGCCCAGGAGGCACTGGAGAGCACTCACATCAGTGCCTGTGTTGGGAGGACCAGCGAGACGTGAGCCATGAGCTGTCGGTGCAGTTGCAGCCTACACAGTGTCAAATACTTCCAGTGCCCCAAATACTGGCACTTAAAGCACCTCAGCCCTCCTTTAATGAAAAGGACACTCCAACCATCACTGCACTAGTAAGTTAAACAGGGCATAAGTGCAAGCACCAACCCGCAGCCACTCACACCCTTTCGCTGGTGGTAGAGTCCATGGAGTGGTTTTGAGTAACTGGCACTGTTGGACACTGTGAGTGGGATACAGGAAAGGCCATGAACTGTTCCTGTCAGGTGGGCCAGGAAAGGATTGGGCTTGGGTTTCTCCATCCTCCCTCCACAGTCCTCCAGAGCTAGCTCAAAGAGTCTTTGAATACTCAGCCCATGCTTTCACGTAGTACCCCTGCACATGAAGCACACACTCTCAGCTCCCTGATGAATACTTCAAACATGTTGAATGTAAAAAAAGACAACCCACCAAAGATGAATGTATCTGAGAAGGGCATGTGTGTGGTGCAGTGCACAGTGCAGGGCAACTATGGTCAAGGGCAATGGATTTGGGCAGTCTGGCATCTGGTCTCAGAGTCAGGGGACCCGTTACTGCTAAATGAAACACTGCCCAGATAGTCCTGGACTTCTGAGAAGTCTTCCACTGACTTTAATAAACATGGTAAAAATGTAGAATAGCAGAGTAACTGCTGCCTTCCCTCAATTTTTAGGTTTTTATAACTTTCCTTAGAATAACAGAATCATTTAGACAGGAAAATACCTTTAAAATCGTCAAGTCCAACTATGAACTTAATACTGCCAAGTCCACCACTAACCATGTCCCCAAGTGCTGCATGTATATGTCTTTTAAACACCTCCTTAATAAAAAAAATTTGGAACTATGATTTAGTCCAGCCTGACTGCTGGAAGTAGTTACAAACTTCAATGCAAAACATCTATGTTATAAATACTTTCAGAAACTCTTTCATCATTTGGAAACTTTTTGATAGAATCCAATTTTTAATAGAAATAGCTTTTAGTTATACACATTTGAGGAGAAAATGCAGAAATACCATTGCCACTAGACTGAAAACCAAATTAGTGAAATTTGAAACTCCTTTTTTGAGTTAGGATGATTTTTTAATGCATCTCACTGTTATAAATGAACTCCAGTTTAGGGTAAATGCAAAGAAGCAAAGGGACTATCAATGCCATTCACACAGACATTAATTTCAAAAGATATTGCTGTTTCCCATCATGTTTAACACTGTTAATTTTTTCTCATTATCAGCAAAACAAAATAAGTACACAATGAGGATAAGGAAACAGCTTTGTTTATCTTCAAAATCATGTGTGTCCCAGAATTAAAGCATGTATTTGCCATATGTCAGCCCCAGCCCCCCTTCTTTAAATTACAAATTCATTAGTATAGCACAGCAGTTCTATATCGTTAGCATGGAATAAAGCACATTTTAAAGAGCAATTAAGTGGTATAAAACTACTTGGAGAGAAAGGTTTTCCACCGCAGTAGTGTCTTAGACAGACCAAAGGGGAAACCTGACACGAAGGAATGTCAGCCTGAACTTGATTAATTTGTACTCAGAGCAACATGTCCCGTCCCCCACTGCAGTGGCAGCAGCTTCCCACATCGTTTCGCTATACTCTCCCCTACAGCTTTCTTCTGATCTGCAGGTCTTCCACCAGACGGATTTGTTCAAACCAGCATATTTAATAGAGCCATCTCTTCTCTGTTATTGTCTCAAACTTCACTTATTGTCTCAAATCAAACCATCTGTATTGGATGTGTAGCCTGCCAGAGACGGCTGCTTTGCCAGATTGCACGGGCTGAACATGCAACATCCCGGCTCAGAACACGCAAAGCTGACTCAAACACTCCCACAGGCGACAGCAGCCCTTCCACAAGACCCACGCTGTGCTTTCCTGGAATGGCCATACAAGAAATATCAACAGTCCAGGACAGGGACATAACCAGGCTCAAACCCAAGTCAAGTCTGAATTTTTGTTTCCTTCTCTTTGCCTTCTTGGTAAAGGTACTGAGATCTGAGACAAGAAGTCTAATGGTTCAATTCGGGGCTTAGAAGGAAAAGCCTCGAAAATCTTGATCCCTGCTTTAAATGAAAGCAGATTCTCACCCGCACAGAAGCCTGGTGCTTAACAGTCCTTTGCTTGCAAACATTGTTATGTTGTTGAAACAAATGTTACCTTTTAAGAGAGAAATATATCTTATGAGGTTTAATGTAGAAGAGAGCCTTTATCGCTATAGTGAAATGAAAACAGAAGTTTGTTAAATAAATTTACTGACTTTTTTCTTTTTTTTAAAAAAAAAAAAAAAAAAAGGAAACAGTGAAAAGAATTTTTTTATCTGTTCTACAAAGATGCTAAGAGTATCCCCAAAACTTCTCCCCTTTCCCTTGGGAGTTAGGATGCTCAGAAAGTTTGGCTCTTAAATCAACATACGTTTGTTATTCAAGTTATATTGTCATTGCTTCCTTTCTGTTCTGGGAGAGCACGGCATGGCTATCCCTTCCAAGCCTGGAAGCAGCATCTTTAGATGGTGAATATTACATTACCCTCACGCCTACTAGACTAGAGAGAGAAAACACTTTTGCAACGTAAAAAGGCTGACAACTCTAAACATGCTACAATAAAAAGCAAGACCTGGCAAAAATTCCATTACTGGCTTATCTGCAGAGATTCTTCCCAGTTCAAAGGGTCAATTTCCCAGCGGGGCATCAGTGCTTATCAGCTAGCTCTGCTGAGCCTTTCAATTGCAAAGAGAAGTGTTGCCTCCAACTGGCATGACAATGGCACTATTAAACAGGCACTTCAAAGATACAGATGTTGTAAATGCTTTGGTTTTGCCAAGTTCTCTATGCCATCACTATCCAACAGACTTTCATGCAGAGGTTTTTGTCTTCACTACACAAATGAAAAGCAGATAATAAAATAAATCGTGTGAAATGCAGCAAATCCATCACATGCCTCTACTTCCAAAGCAGGACCCCTTGTTTTCCTAGGTACAGAGAAGCCTATACCTAGACAAGAGAGAAACAAGGCTACTATAGTATCAGATTCAACAAAACCTGCTGTAGCAGGAAGCAAGGCCTAGCAGGACCTGTTCATATCCCATAAACCTGCAACCCTCCTTTCTGCAGGAGAAAACACAGACAGTACTACTGAGGAAGACTTAGTGAAGTGGACATTTGGAAGGGCAGATCTGTTGATTAGCTGCTTGTCTGACACACCAGCCTGGATTCATTTTCAGATGGCTGCATAGGAAAAAGAGCCAGTACTCCCTTAGAGATTAGAGACATGGGGTTTGTTCATTAGCTTGCTATATGGACTCAATGTGAGGAGACTAGGCACAGTCAGCACGGATCCACTGGCCATTCTCCAATTATACAGGATCACGTGATATAGATGATGCATGTTAAGGTGCATACGTGGTCATCCCACGTCTCCCACTTTGCATTAGTGCTGGATGCATGTACCTTTATCTAGATCTTAGATGACTTGCCTCAGACCTTTCCCAGTATTTGATCTGTGCCCTTCCTTCACACATAAACCATGTGTTTTAAGTGAAGATCTCCTGCCCTGAGTGAAACAAGTTTGCATGTCATTCATTTTAAAATTCCTTTTCACTTAGCTCTCTCCCCAGTTTCTTTGTAGAAATAGCCCAGAGTCCCAGTCTTGTTTCTTCAGGTCAACCATCTGTTTGGATAGAGCAGCATCCTATGGAAAGAGTGCTGCAATCTCTTTTGAAAGTCTGTAGTGCAGTTCCTTCCAAGTGTTAGCTTGTAATCCTTGGGAACACTGGTAACAAGATGTGCCAGAAAGAATTGTAACAGCAAGAAGCTTAATTTTCACATGAATGAGGACATGACAGGAAGCTTTTCAAACCAAAATATTTCCTGTCTGATCAAGAGCCCACAGTTTACACATAGGAGTAAACATGTGAGCCACAGCAAACCAAGGTCATCTACTCTAAAACATGTCTGTTGAAAGCACAAACAGATCAAAGTTAAATTAAGTTTCAATTCTAGAAATCAGTTTAAACTCAAATAGGGTTCAATCTTCACTGAAGGAATGATCCTTTTTCTAGTTACTCTAGTTCCCTTCAAACGGGGAAAAAGAAACTTTCGCTTGGACCTCCCATGATCAGTTTCTGCAGGAATGATTATGAAGAGCACAGGCTGCAAACAAAAGCTATTATAACATCCCAACACGTTACACTATACCAGCAGAGCCCCACATATTTTCTGCCTGTCCCAGCAGCAAAACTGCAAGAGCAGTTTACAGCAATGCATGACAACTTGCAGTGCACAACCCTAACACAGGGCACATTGTAATTTTAATAAAACTGACCAAGACAAAATAAACCCCTAATCTCTAATGTTGACAGGCTGGTAACACGTAAGTTATAAACAGTTTTGTTTTATGGCTTTATTCCATCTCAGTTTACATTTATATGCCCTTGCCTTCCATGCCCCAGCAGCAAAGTAGTACAGCTTGTGGTTGTGACTTGCACACATGTAATCTCTCGTTTCTTATTTGTCCTCTCCCTTCCCCCTCCCTTCTACTGTGTTATCTTTCAATTAGTCACAGGAGTACAGCAAAACACACAGTTCTCTGATATCTTAGGTGATATTTTATCTGTAAACATTTAGTACCTGCCTGCTCTCCAGGAGGAGCAATCTTCTCAAAAAAACCCTGCTTTTCCGACAAGACAAAATTAGAGGAATTAAGTAGGAGATGTTTTACATATTTATGCTAGTAAACCCTAATGAAAACATTAGTTGTTTCTATCAAATACATTCAGGAAGGATTCTCTCAAAGTTTAAAAGTAAGCAGTTGTGCCTGAGTCTTCCGGTGAGTACTGGTGTGCTTACAGGACCAGCATATACACCAGCAGTCCCTTCCCTGGAGCTGCCCAGTTTCTTTGGACCTCAAAACTTGAGCTTCAGAGGCAACCTGTACAGACAAACCTGTGTAAACATGTTATTGCTTTAGGTGTACACACTTTGAAATAGAAAGTATTGTAACATTGCCAGGAACTTGGCCCCATCAGCTGTCCTCCCAACCCATCCATGACAGCACTCTGACACCGATGCTCTAAACCTGCAAGGAGGGGTTATATTACTCCAGTGGTTGCCAGGGACTATTCAGTCCTTTCTATCCATTAGCAATTAGATGCAGCATATTAATTTCTCCCTTTAGAATAAATCTGAAGCCAGTATTACTAAAAAAATTATCCACGATCTTCAGGTATCTAACAATGTTTAATAGGCTTTGCATGAGGAAAAAAGCTAGAGTTAAGACTTCAAGTTTAGTAAGTACTTCACACACGCCAAAGGCATGAATTTCTACCTATTCTACACACATTTGTTTAAAACAAGTAATTTACAGTGGATTTAATCATAATGCCATTCTGTACTGGTTTTTGCAAATTTTACAGTAGAAAACTATGGGACAGCAGGCTAAGATGGAAGTGTAATTTTTAGCTCAAGGAAAACAGTTAATTTAATGCCACTCTTCCATAAGCAGGGACCTGATTGACAAAGCAGCTCTATCATGAAAAGCTTAGTTATGATCTTATCAGTTAATATCTAGATGCCTTCCTAGACAACACTGCTTTAGCTGCTATGCAACCTGTAATTTTGTAACATTCCTTGAGAAAAAAGAAAACAGTGAAATAAGGTTTTCTAAGGTTCAGCTTATTCTGAAGCATCTCTTCATTGGACCAAGATACAGGAATAAGCATTTATTAAAAATACTGCACGCTTAACTTTACAGTGGAACATACAAGCAAGTCAGGACAACCCTGGGAGCCAAACAAAGCAAGATTCAGTGTGTAAATGTTTATCAGAAACTGACAGATTAGGTTTTTCAAAATAGTTGCAACTGATTTAGAAGAGCTGATCCCTTCACTAATGCTATTATCTTAAGTCTCTCCATCATCACCAGTTTGGGTTTGCTCATACTGCTTATCACATTCCAAGTACATCTCCCTGAGAAAAGTCTTTCTGAAGAGTTCATTTCATGGTGTTACTAAGGAAAAAGTTTTACCTCCCTCTTTGTAGGTTAAGGATCACAATTACCCACTTGTTTCCTGAGAGAGTGCTGCAAAGTGGAAGACCAGGCTAATCCATCCAAAGGTTTGGAAGGTTCAAAACTTAGATATGACTCCAAATGGAGTCAGGGAAGAGAATACAGCATTGGGCAGTATGCCCTTTTGCCATATGGTTGCTGGGCTCCTTGCCAGTCACAGCTCAAGAGCCAGTACTTGAAATGGTAAGATAAAGAATTACAACAGTCTTGGACTGGACCTTTGAGTGCACACATCTGCAAGGATGTGCGTGCTACACCAAGAAACAGATCAGAAACAGAGACTCATGAGCTAGTGGAGACACAGGCTCATAAAGCTACATGATGCAGTGCAGCTGGATATTCAGCCTGAGCCAGCAACAATGTAGCTGCATTTACATAGCTCTTGTGCCACTAAAATTGGATGTCTCTATTGCATTTCCTCATAGCTTCTGCTTCTAAGGAAGTAGAGCCAATCTGGGAATGCTGAGAACACATATATGGGGTCTAGAAATGCTCCAAGTGAAAGCTGACAGGATGAATCACCATCTTCCTGCCAGCTAAAGGACGTAGACATTTAATGACCGACCTCCTTCCCCATCCCCACTCCCCATCTTAACAAGCAGCTGTGATACCCAGGAGCAGAAGGGGTGATTCAGGTGAATAGGAGAGCTAACACCAGCAGTCTGGGTCTGGAAACAGATGCTCATTGAAGAATAAAAGATATCAAAGGAAAAAGAAAATGTTCAAAGTGCAAAGCTGTTAAAGGGTAAGTTTTAAATAGGACTTCACAGTACTTGACAGAACTCAGGAAGGATTGCTGCTTTCAGTTAAACTTCTGAATATCAGTGAGAATATGACAGCTTAGGTACAAACAGCACTGATCCACTGAATAGCCTAAAAATTACACTGAAACTCTTTTTAACGACGTCCAACGGGATAAATAAGCAGCCCAGTCAGCACTGGCAATGTTGGGAAACAGCCAACACCGACGCAGCAGATTGAGCTGGGACTCAGAAATTGGGAGGAAAGCTTCTCAAGGAGGCCCATAGCCCTAGGTCAAAACACAAGGCACTGCTGTGCAGAGCAAGGAAGGGAAGGGAAAGGTAACAGAAGACAACTTCCATTAAGCCACATAAATCACTGAAACCGCTTATAGGGAGGGAAAAGTACTGGGATGAGATGCCTGACCATGCACTGGAGGCTGTTTGAGACTGGACTCTGGTCCACAAGGCTCCAGCAGCACCATGAGATCCCAGGGAAGGGGAAAGGGACAGCAGGAGCAGGCTCAGTAACAGCATCTGCACTCCCACAGGCTGCCCTTGCAGCTGAGACACTGCTGGTGCAGAGTGACCTTCCCTCAAAAGGCACAGCTCTCAGGAGAGTAAGGCAGAAAGCCACGGTGTGCCATGGTTAGAGAGGGTGAGCTGCTCAGTGGAGAATGTACTCTGCTTTACATGCGGCCCAGCACCTCCCACTTGCTCACTCCTCTGCCCAGGAATTACGGATGCCTAGCACTACCACTGGACTTTGCATCCACTTTCTTTCTGTTTAAGAACTTAATGGAGCGTCAGGTTCCCACTGTTTTGTTATGGCAAAAATATCCCTGGCAGTCTGCTTGGCAAAAGGAGGACCTGCCCCATCATCTGTCTTACTATCTGAAGTGACACACTTCCCAAGAGATTTCTCTTCCCAAGGCCACCTCGGTTTTTACAACTTCACTGCAGTATTGATTTAGACATATTTCCTCTCTCTCAACAGTTTGGTTGCTGTTCTCAGGACAGGACTCTGAAGTGCAGGGAGGGAAATATCTTGAACCAAGACAACAGGGAAGCAGAGCACACAGGCTGAGCTACAATGCAGACACAGTCAGGTGCAGGCTCTCGCTCTACATACATGCAAGATACATGCTACAATGTCTGTCTCTGTGTGTGTATATATATATACATATATATACACATAGGCAAGACTGTAAGCAAGCAAGATGATTCCAGAGCACTTAAGGACACCACAGCAGACAGGTTGAGACAAGTAAGTAATAGTACAATTTAAAAGAGTACACTGACAGCTAAAAGATGCAAAGCAGTTTATTCTAAGAAGTACCTCCATCTATTTTATGGTGGAATAATTCATTTTGTATTCAGTAAAATTTGTTTCCAGAGTAATTAATGCAAACTGACTTCAGAACTTTCTTAATTATTTTTGTGGGTACAAGTGGCATTTAACATGAAATAAGTTAACTTGAAATCCCTGCCAAGCTTAACAAGCCTGAAATTGCTGGGGTTTTTTCCTTCATTTAATTCTGTGGTTAGAGCTGGAATAGCTATACCTACAGTTTGTGTAAAGCCATGACTCCTTTTCTTAAAGTACTAGCCTAGTAGTCAGGTGACACACGTCTTCCACCTTCCCGAATTGCTACACTCTGAAACCCTGAGCCAGACGGGGACTGTTGAAGGATAAAGAAATCCACTGGGACCAAGAACCATCAACAGAATGTACATTTCATAAAGCTTCACCAACAGAGAAGAAATAGGTTAACCTCTCTCATTGCCAGTCCCAAAACAGGCTCGTGCTCATTCTGGCGAGTGGCCTGAAAATCTGGTTTGCTTGCACCACAACTCTTGCAGTCACTGGAAAGCCTGAATGCAAGCACATATCTGTGACCACACTTTGCTTCACTAGAGCAAAAAAAATCAGGGATATTCTGCTCCTCAGCAAGACAGAGATTTCTGGAGCTCATCTTCAGAGCTTCATCTGTGCTGCATTTCCAGTGAATAGTATTAAGCACATATGAGTTAAATTGTCAAGAAAGACTACCTCCCCACCTCTCAAAAAAACCCCCTCAAGAAATTCTGCATCTCAAACCACATCCTTATTAAAAAAAATTAATAAGTACATAGTTAGAAGGGTGTGTGCAAGCCACTAAACCAAAATTCCTAAACGCTAATCCTTTCCAACAATAAAACTTTCTGCTCCTGCCAAACCACTTGGTCCATCTGTTTCACTTTCTTTACTGTAAAAAGGAGAACATGGCTTCCCCTCCACTTGATAAAACCAGCCTGTGGACTCAACCTATATAATGTCTTTTTCTTACTTTCAAATAATTTTCACACTAAAGTTTCAGGTCCTGTTTAGCAGAAAACTCAGACAATTGTACAAGCACTAGTTCTTATGCCATTGTCTTACACATAGGATTATCTGTTTCTTGTTGTTGACAAAGCAGCTGGAAATATACAGATTTTGGGTTGGATTTTCTTGAGGGTTGAGGGATAGAGAAGAGACTATCTTCTCATATAAAAGAGCATATATACTTTCTTCAAAAGTATGAAATCTGAATAACCAAAAAAGCAGTTCAGCCAATCCACTTTCAGGTTTCAACATTTAATTTGAAAGAACATCTTTCCTGAGAATTCAGGACTTGGAGAAAGTCTAAGTATGTATTTATTTGAGTGTCTTCTCATCATGAAGAAAAATCTCTGTATTAAATGGAGCACTTCTTTTTAGTTAGTCATTAAGCAACTAATTAAGATTTTCTAATACTTCAGTGATGTAAATTTTGAAGGAACTCTGTTTGTTGACTTGTACTTTGCAAACCTTCAAAAACACACGCTGTGGCAAACCTGACCAAAAGTCCATCAGGATCTGGGTAACCAATCCAACACGCTTTACACCTAAGACAAGAAACAAATATCTAAAGAATATATAACACTTAACTGCAAACATTTCTAGGCTTCCTACATCGAGGTATGAAGCAAGGGTGGCTTAAGAGCACCTTCAAAAATGTCTTCTGCAGGCTGCCTTTACAGCAATTGCTCCTGTGGGTGGATATATGTATATAAGAGTTTCTGCTCCTTAGGGTTTCATATGGAAACATTTACTAAGTTATACCAGCATAAATGGCTGTAAAATTTCAGAACAAACCTTCTCCTTCAACATTAGATATTTCACCTCAGATTTTATTTGTAATTAAAATGTTCCACAGGAAATAATAACCATAGCCTTAATTAGGTAATTAAACCTGTTCTTGGAGACTTATGTAATGCAAAAGAACAATCATGCAGATGGAAAAGTTTAAACCTACTAATTACATGCATGCACAAGTTACAAGAAAAAGCTTCTTTTTTAAATCACTTATTTTAACTTTGGTAAAATTACATGTTCAGCAACCAGCTGTTGTGATCTTAAGTGAAGAGCTTTCTAATGCAAACCTTCTATTTCAGTGTTGCACTAAAAGCCACACACTAATTCTCACGGAGTTAGAAGACTTAGATGAAGTAAGACAAAGAATCACAAACAGCTCAAGTCTGCTTCCTAGATCCTCTTGACTTCAGACGTTCCAAGAGTTCAGAATAACTTTTCTTTATATGATTGTAGATGTTACTTCCCCACCTGCCTGTCCCACCCTTCTCTCAGACGAGTGTAGTAAGGATGTCTCAGGGGCTTATGAGGCAGTTGTTATGCCCATCCTACTTTAGAGCTACAAAAAGCACAAGGATTAATGAGGGTGGGGGAAAAAAAATCAATAAAAATTACTTTTTTTAGTGGGGAAGTTGTAAATGACTTCTGAAAATTTATGACAAAGATGTTCCCTGTACTGAGGAGCCTCACAGATAGTAAAGGAAATTTAAAATGGGTGCTTTCCAATCTCTTTTGCAATTTGTTGTTCAAAATATGTATATCTCAAGTTGCGATCTGCATCTCAAAATTAACTTTCCTATGATCAGTGGTTCCATGAACATCTGAAAAAGGATAATTGCAGTTATACCTATTTGTATAGAAATGCATTTCCCTAAAGCACTTAGATCAGTTTACACCAGTGCCTCAAGTAAACATCCAGTGGTATTCTACAAAAAGTCAGCCATTTCTCAAAACCATTTTAAATAGTCTTATCTTGCCTTGCAGAACTTGGACCACAAACAGCAAGAAACCACTGGTCTTGCACACAGCTCCCTCTACTGATTAGATCTTCACATCTTGTCACACTGCAAAACATTTATAGACGATCATTCAGCCATACAAATTTTATAACTGGTCAGAAATACTTGAGTATTATAATATAAATATTTAAATATCAGGTTAAAAAACCAACAAACCGCCACACATCCAAACAAGTCAGTTTTCTGTGCCCAAAAGCTACTCAGCTCCACAAAATCACTGGGAAAAAAACCAAAACAACTAAATTCACATTTCTCCCAACCAAAACAAAACCAACCACGGTGAAAACTCATAGAGAAGTCGAGCTTTTCAGAAGCTGGGACAATAATAACATCAAACTTGCTAATATTTACTAGTCAGGGTTTCCCAGAAGTGTTGAATAATTTGAAATTCTTACCTCAGGATGAGATAGGCATCTCAGCATCAAGAAAAATGCAAATCAACTTGTCTGCAAAGGAAGCAGCAAATGAAAAAACCTCAAGACCTTCCATCATCAACTTCCTTACGTCCTAAATTGAGTCCTATCTCAAGAAAACAGATGCTGTCACATCACCAACATTATTCCAACTATAAAACGCTTGTATTTTCCTTTTCTCTTTTCAGAAGAAATTTTCCTGAGTTTAAATGTCTAGGTTTTTATTTACAAATTGAAGGCTGATGTCTCAGCATTAAACACTGATGAAAATGTCACCAAATATTAAGAACGAAACAAAAACATTGGCCATTTTAAGACAATCTTACAACAATACTTTCAAACGTGGCATTTTTGTCCCTGGAACTTAAATATCCTGACACAGACTTTACTTGAAGCCCTGGGGTGTGGAAATTGCAGTTTCCTCATTTCCCGGTAATGTTTGCTTATGTAAAGTCTTAGCAACATTTGTTACCGGTAAAGACTACAATTAGAGAGAAATCTTCTGTTTAAAGAGACCCGTGTTTGGTGAATACTCCATAGGTCTATCAATGTGGGCCTAAATTCAGCAAGTCATCTTCAATACAACAGAGAAGACAACACAAGAGCAATAAGGAGTTTTATACTATCAAATTACCTGATTTTAATTTCATTTTAGAAAAAAGCAACAGTAAAAACCTGCTGCCCATCAGAAAAATACTACTGTTTTCTTTGACCTAAGAAGCTTGAAAGGTAGACAAGATACTCTATAATCACTTTACCTGACCTAATCATCAAGGGTTCACACTTGTACATATTTAGATGACACAGGAGCAAGAATTGTAAGAATTGTTATCACCACCTGCATTAATAGGTCAAAAATACAATTCACAATTAGATCATATCTGTCCTTTCAGCTGAGTATTTTAACTATAAAATCTATGTACACATAACACTTTTTTCATGTGATAGTTCACTCTGTACAACACCTAAGACTCTTGAAATGTGCTCTCCTCACTTTATGCAGAAGATGAAGCCAACAGGTCAGCTGCTCTTGACAGCTTTTCTCAAGTATTTGTCTTGGTGCTTGAATTTAGTAAAATAGCCTGTTTATTCCTACTCTAGGGTCCACTAGCAGACCACTAAGTACCAAACAGTGGATCAGTTGCCATTCCTTCTTTCTTTCTGTGACTGATACGGAATCAAATATCAGTGGCTTAACAGCACGAGGCCACTCAGCACGTACCATTATTATTTTATTTTAAGATCGGTGGAAATAGATACTAGGTGCAACAACACTTGGAGAGAAATAAGAATCATGCTTCACAGCTGCTTATGCTTCAGCCCAAAGGCTGTGTTTCCAGCAGTGAGACAACTCTCTGAGTGCTTGCCAGGCTTTTTTAGCCAGGTTCTGGTTATTGTAAAGCCTTTATCTTGACCTTTTACAAACAGATCTCCAATTACAGGCAATCAATGTACATATCCATTTTTCTTACTGTAATTCTGTTCAGAATTCCTTCCCATTCAATCTTTTCCCTACAGGTATTCTGAAATTCATGAAACAGATGCATAAAACACTAATTTTAAACACACCTCTGTCAAGGAATACCTACTATCTCTAGCTTCAGAAATCTTGATGTCCTTTGGGAATGGCTAGACAGAGCCATCTCCTGGGCTAGACAGGAAACAGAACTTCTGTAAATACACACCTTAACATCTGTGACCAAGCTATTCATCCATTGCAAGGGAAACCCTGTGTGCAGATTCAAGGGTTGGTTTCAAAGGATAATCTTCATATCTGCATACTATGTTCCTCAAAACAACCAATTAGTAACTACATGGATGATGGAGAACAACCCATCCTGTTGGCTACTAGGTTTTCAGAGAGTACAGATGTGAAGTTAACAGCAACTCTAGAGCAAAGAACCCAAACCCTAAACCTCTCTTGTAGGCTTAGAAAAACACTGACACAGCAGTGAAGCTTTATTCACTTGCCTGTAACAGATGTCCCAGAAGAACATCCAGAGTTCAGGAGAGAAATTGCACGCAAATTTGGTTAGTTTGTGTGCAAAGGCATCCTACCCTGCAGCCCCATCTGATTTTCTTAGGCGTAACTAAAATTAATTACCTTGACTTTTCACAATCAATTGGTAAAAACAAGTAATAGTTACATTTTGGGGATCTTTTTCAGGCTATGCTATTAAGCTAACATGACTCAAGCTATAAGGTATTTTAATTACATGCCATCTGAACAGAAACTGAGATAACAAGGCAAAAAAAAAAAACAAACCCAAACAACTTAATTGATGTTGATGAGTTTAACCCTAGTTAAGTTTCTGAGCACCTCATGTTGTGGATTTGCTTTCAAAAAATAATAGAACATCCTCAGTTGGTAGTGACCTGCACGGATCAAGTCCAACTCAAAACAACAGTATTCTTAGACAGCATTTAGTCATTTGCTTCAATAGGTTTCAAACCTGTAATTATTGCTTCTTAGACAGAATGCACTATGAGAACTCTTTCTAAATTCACTTCTCTGCACAACAAACTACAGCCCATATGTGAGAGTTATTTTCCTGTTTTTACCAACCAAGAAGAAAGATGTGAGCATGGCAAACAAGCCTTTTGCAGTACTTAAGTGTACCTCTAGATTCCTTGTTAAATCAACATTCAGGACAGCTAACAGATGTGAGAGGTTACAGATAAATGAGTGGGTTTTGCTCAATTAACCGTCTTTGTTAGTTTTCCTTCCTCCTAAAAAAGGTATTTCCATCTCTTCCAAATGGTTGCAAACACTGACCTGCCTGTAAACATACACAGTACAAACACTACACACACTTTAGGGCAGGTAGGGAAAGATGCCACAATCACTAGACTGAAGCCTCATGAAATACAGTGGAATAAAGAACTTGCCATAGCAGTGAGAGCAAACTGTCTTCAGTATCCTCTCGAGACCATGAGTACAAGCAGTAAGCAACTGCAGCTCTTTGAATCATAATTTACTTTATATTGCATTATGTAAGCCTGCACTTCAGAAGAACTACAGCTTTTTAGATCCTAGTTTTAACTACAGGTGAGCAACTATCCTGTTCCCTTCTTGGAGGCAGATGACGTTCAGAAGTCTCTTAAAATTTACTCTTCAGCCACCACCAGGATGATTTGCTGTCCATAGTATCACTTTCAAAAGATCCATGTTTTGATGTTTAAGTGAAAATTCAGCTTTTTCTGTGAAATCCTCAATCTCAGTATATAAGCTCTTTAAGAAAAGGAAACATTCTGAAGAAGTGTCAGAACACAGGATTTCTGAATTCCTGGGTTTCCTGCACAGTACCACTTGTAGGATAGCAGGAGCAGGCACAGACATTAGCAACAGGAGTGGTGTGTGGCCCTGCTCCAGTCTCAGCACCATTTTAAAGTAGATCACATATACCAGGATTTGGGATCTTGGGATAGAGCAGCATGTGACTGAGGTCAACAGAGTGAAGCACAGCACTCTGCTTCTGCACTAAGGCTTCTGTCCCCTCCTAGAGGGGTTCATGAGCAACAGCTAGATCATTGGAAGCATTTCACGTAGGCAGTCTGGCAAGTCACAGATGTCACTTTTAAGTAACACAGACATTATTCACAGCCAGTCACTGCTTGCTATCTACAGACCAGATTGGAAACAAGGTTGGCTAAAAAGAAAGAAAAACAGAGCCAGACAATCTGTTCTCTCAGAGCTCCAGCCATTCCTGGACACAGCAAGTGGGAAAAGACTTTGACAGCCGGGACCCACACTTCAGCACAATAGCCACTCAAACTCAAGAATACAGCAAGATAACACATTATTAGCCAAGCACTGTAAAAACCTCAGCAATTAGCATTTGAGCTTGCTTCTTACTGCAGCTGGAGAATCTGAAACTTTATTTTCCAGTCCTTGCCTCTTCTCTTTAGTCTGATAATTTGTCTTAAACATCCAGACTCTTTCTACACACAGTGTAATAGTATAAGATACCATGTAGCAGTCCAATGACGGCATGTGAAGATGCAAGGACTGTTTTCCATATTTTTTAGTTGCATTAATAAATCTGATGCCTTTTTTTTCCTTCTTCTTAAGATCTATATTTACTAGAATATACGGAAAAATTTAAACAGTGAGAACAACACAGATTGATGGAAACAAAGTTTCAACATCACTTCTTCACATAACTATAGGTATCACCTCAAAATAACTTATTTCTATACACTGTATTCTTGGCTTCTTTGCTAAAGCATGATGTGGCCTACTTATTACACTGCTGCAGTCAGGATTTCCCTTTCCTAGGAGCAGGATATAATGAAGTAACATTTTTTGGCAAGTACTTCATAGCCACAACTTCCCCAAATCAAGCTTAATTGCTCTTTAGTTCAAACATGTATGAAGTTTATAATCATCAGTTTTTGAGACTCACAATAATGTACTTCAGTCAAGAAATCTCCAGAGAACCTGGTTTCATCCCCTTTCCCATTCAAACCTAGTTTAAAGCCCTCTTAATCAGCCCTGCCAACTCATGGGCTAGAATCCTTTTGCACTTGCTAGACAAATGAACCCCACTTGACTCTAGCAGGTTCTCATGCCATAAAAATTGCCCCATGACCAAATAAACCAAAATTCCAGTGATGGCCCCAGCCCTTAAGCCACTTATTGGTAACATGGGTTTTCCTGTTTCTTTCATCATTCATCCCTGCTGCAGAAGCTATTGAGCAGAATGCAACCTGCTCTCCTGTCCCATCAACCAACTGACCCAGGGTCTTGAAGTCCTTTTTAATTATTCTGGTACACCTCTTGTCAACCTCATCCCTGCCAACCTGGACAACCAGCAGTGGGTAATAATCAGAGGGCTGAATTAATTCTGGTAATATCCCTTATCCAGGGCTCCAGTGAGGCAGCAGAGTTCCCTGTGGGATGGTCCAGTTGGCATACAGGGCCCTCATTTCACCTCAGAAGGGAGTCACCTCCTACAACTATCCTTCTTTTCTTCCTAATACCTGAGACTGTGACCTGAGACTGGTAGAGCACAACTGGAAGATCCTCCAGACAGATTTTTTTCTCTAGTATCATTTGTCCGACCCTCTAGATCCAGGGCCTCATACCTATTCTGTAAGGGCACTGGGAAGGTGATGGGGGTCTTGAGGGGATTCTTTTACTTTCCCAAACAGGGACCCATTTCCATTGCCCTCCATCTACTATGTCTCCTCCTTCTGCCTGTTGGAAGGGTGGAACTCCACCAGTCTATGGCTCTTTTGTTCTCCCTAATAATCCTTAGCCTTTGCACTACTTCCTTAAGCTCTGCTACTAGACAGAGCAGATCATTCATCTGTTCACACCACACTCGGGTGTCTCTTGCACTGTCCTGCCCTAACGCCAGGCTCAAACACTCCCTGCAGCCAGTGACCTGGACAGCTGTGTAATTCTGGGTCACCACACTCCTGCTGCCAACAGCAGGAATGGCTTTTGACTGCTTGTAAACCACTGCTGGATCTAGACAAGTTGGGAAGGAAAACAAACAAATAACCTGTCCCCCAGACAACCCCTCCCACACCCACACCTAACACAGAACGTACCACCAGCAGCCAGGAGAGTGGCTGTGCCCTTCCTGCGCGAACTGCCGTGCCACTCTCCTGGGCGCCCTTTAAATCTGCCGCACGTGGTCCTTGCTCGCCTAATTGGCTGCCCAGCGCTGCCGGGTCCGGGGCTGCTGTTCGGGTGTCCTTGGGCTCGGGGGCCTCCCTGCACTGCTTGCATCAACAGCTCAAACCCCAGGCTTGCCTTGGCTGCCGCTGCCACCTCTGTCAGCGACTATGAGAGCATCATCTTTTAAATAACAGTCAATTAACTTTAATACTCTACAACATTTCCCTTCCTCAAGGAACTCATCTCTGACAACACCAAAACCCAGTACTTAGTAAAGCTTAATGAGGAAGCAACACACAATTTGGCACACTGCTTTTCTACAAGCCCTCAGATGTGGGACTTCTTAAGTCCTCATTCAGAGCACAGTAGTGAACACATAGTATGAATGCGTTAAACAAGGTTTGTTTTTTGTTAAGCCTTCCTGTTTTTTCTGCTTTTCTACACCTGATATATACAAGCAGCTGTTTGTAAACACCAGGTGAGTTTGTATTTGTGGGTACAATGCAGATCAATCAAACTAAGACTAGAAAACACAGCAGGTATTTACAAAACCATACAGCACAATTACTCTGAAGAGAGTTAGCATTCAACATCTAGCAAGTTCCAGAAATTTTTAGAGGTTGGCAATTATTGGAAAGCATTCTTGAATCTCTTACCACTTCTGTCCTTATCTGCAATAAGATCATTATGACACAAGTGAGACATGCAAAACTGCTCCTTTGAAAAATGTGAACTCCTGTTTTGGATTCTTCTTCTGGCACTTAAAACCAAAACTAAACCAAACCGAACAACCCCACATCAAAACACCAACCAAAAAAGCCACAAACCAAAATATGATATAGTACCCCAGAAAAAAACTCAGAAGATTGGGTGGTAAACTAAAATCTAAACACAATTAGCTACATACAAACGTTTGTTTGGAATTGGAATTAATTCCACCTCACAGTTTATCACAAAACAAAAAAAGGCACCAGGGACAAACCCCTGTAGATTTTATCTACAGGAAAATGTTTTATAAAAGTCTGCCATATAGGAGACCTCAGCTTTTGTAATTACTTCTCTCATCCTAGACCTAAGGATATGGCTTTCCCCTCCCTCCCCCCCGCCCCGGGGCATATACTTTTTAACCTACCATTTGGATTTACAATTATGATTCTATCACTGGTTTAAGACTGAAACCTCCTCAACCCTCCATACACTTCACCACCTCTACTGGGGAGGGCCAGTAAGTTTTGGCAAAGAGGCCAGGGGTGACAGCTGTGCTGATGCAGAAATAGCGGGCAAAGGGTTCCAATTCCTAATAATCTTTGCACCACCAAAGGCCATAACTACAGGCAGTAGCATTCCCAACTATTTAGCAGGTGCCAAAATTTCTGAGGAACAATTCACTACTAGTGAAGTCATAAAAGTGAGCCATGTAAATAGTCCTGAAGGAGAGAATCAGGTGTAACTGAAGAACAAGACAAAGCAAGATGTACAAGAACTGTGTAACTGGGGACTTTTAAGACACAACTGAAACTCATTTATGTTTGGGATGCTGCATGGACTCTGCCTTCTTCCTCTGTGCAGACCAGAGGCACTGTGCCAGCACTGGCACCCAGCTGCTTTCATGGTGGAACTGCACAGGAATTTAAACAAGCAAAAAGCTAAGTGCCAAAAGAAAAAGAGGGAAAAAAAAGTGAAATTTCCTGATGATTTAATTTTTTAAACCAGTTCACCATGAGGTTAGACAAGCAAAAACGCCACTACAATGCAAGAGGCAGACCACAGCAGCACTTACCTGTACAGTGCTTTAAGCCAGTGAAACCAGGCCCTCTGTGACCACTTCTCCCTTTACTGTTCTCAAACCATTATTGCTATATCCATGTTAAGTGATTCCACTTTCACACTGCAGAGTGACACCTTGAACCTCTCTCTTCTTTCACATTTGCACATTGTATTCCTCTGGAAGTACTCTAGACTGGTACTCATAAGCAGATGTTTCTGAAGAATTTCCAGATCTTGCAAACTTTTTGAGAACAAATCCATGACCATTCATGGGCCATAAATGATAGGGTCTGCTGTTCCACATAATGACCAAGTTGCTTTAGCATGACAAAACTCAACTGCCCATGACTTAGAGCATGTCTCTGAACAGCAAGATGAAGCCTATATTTTATGAATACAGCTTCTAAATTAATATTTTAGAAGCTCCTTTTGAAAGAAAAGCAACTTAGAGCCTATTTAAATCTTAATCCCCTTCTAACAGCACTAGAAGATAGTGCTACTCAAGTGCCACTTAGTCAACCATACAACCAACTACTTTAGCAATCAGGCATCCAAAAATGAAGGAAGCCAGACAAATAGGTCAAAACACTCTTGCAATTGATCATGATGCAGTAGTGTACCCATGAAGAGTAACTCTACACATGAGGGGAAGAAACTAGGATTTTTCTATTATTCCTCTTCTTCCAGTGGGAACACATGATTTATTAAAGACATTCTAATTTATGAAAATACAATTCATAAAAACACTTGCTTATTTATTAAGAGACCTGCTGCATGCTGCAGAAATCCAAACGCTGCACTGATACAGGGTGGTCTGAATTCAGGTGACCCTGCTCTGAGAGAATGTTAGATCAACTGACCTCCAGAGATTCTTTCCAACCAGAACAATTCTACAAGTGCACCTGTACTTTTTCCTGAGGGTAACGCAGTGAGTAATTGTGCCAGTTCTCACATAGGATTTGTATTGCGTTTGACCTGACACAAATAAGCATGAACAATGAAGTAAAACGAAGGGTCTAAAACTCGGTTTTCCAGTGATCCATGGGTGTGAAGACTGATGTTTTACAGCTGTGATCAAACTCTCCCACCCAGTGCAGTGGGCTCCTTTAATTTGGTGAGAACATACTTGAAGTGCTACAGCACTGCCATCCTCCATTAAAATGAATTTTTGAACATTCTGTTCATTGTATTTTCTTCTCTTAGCAAACTAACTAGGTGGTAGAGATGTACACATGCTGCTCAGACAACAAGTGTTTCCTGATAAGTACAACACCCTAGTTAAGTTATCCTTCTAAGTGAAGAACTCCCACTCAGGTCAGAACTATACTGCCACTTCATTACCAGCTGTATTGGGTCACTATAAGCCTGTTCCTATTAAAATTAAAATAGGAACTGCTGAAAAATAGGTATGGTAATTACTATTTCTTCTCTGTCTCTTCAGATTCTTTACCTCTCACATTCCATATTCCCTTGGGTACCATTTTCCTTCTGTATTCACCAGTGTAGTCATCAAGGATTCATGTAATTGAGCAAAAGAGTAGACCCAAGTATGGACCAAGTCAACCAATAGCAGGAAAGAACATATGCAATACTTTAAACAGAAATGAGACTTGTTACATAAGTAGTTTAATTTTCTAAATATCCTCCTGACAGACTCTACCAATATGAAAAAATAACTGGGGAAAAAAAAGCACATTCACACTTGATAGTCTTCAATTTTTTTCTTTTTATTTAAAGAAGGATGGAAAAATACGCTTTTGATGGAATAAATACAATCTTGTGTAAAACTGCCGAAGAAATCAATACTTGCTCCTCTATTCCAATAATTTAAGGTATTCCACAGCAACAGTGCAGTAACATTTTATTGAACAACCCAAAAGCAAGCTGGATAAACAGCTTAAGCATCAACTATAAATTTGAGTACAAATACTTCAAGAAAAACAAAGAATTTTTTTTTAAAGTGACATTTTTTTGCCTTATTTGTGTATAGATCTTTGATTAAAGACCACTTTGGTTTTAAGGGAGAAGCTTACAAAGACTTTGCAGTAGCAGTACAAAATAGTTAAAACTGATTGTTTTGCTCAGGAGTTGCCTCTTCCAGTGTTTTAGGTCTTCACATTGTTTTATGAGCTAGCATTTTGTTCAGATGCTGCCCAGACGTACCATATGGTGGCTATACAGAAGCAGCTCACAAACTAGGTCCATGAAATGAATTCAGTTCTACTGAAAAAAAAACAAACAAAAAAAGACAGCTAGTGGCACCAGAGCCAGTCTACAGAAAGGGACAAGAGCTGTTTTAGGTTTCAATTTTAAAAATGTGTTTTATGAGTCAAGGAGCATGGAAACAGCAATCAGCAGTAGTAATTGATGTAAATGTCAGCCCTTCAGTGAACTTACTTGAGCTTCCAGAACAAACAAAAACACCCTGTCCTTGTTTTTCAGTGCATTTTGCCTTATTTCAAGAAAATACTTCAACATATAGTTCAAGCTTCAGTGAAGGACGAAAGCTGTCTACCTTTTAAAGAAACTTGTTACTGAAGAAACACTGAGAATTTTAATTACTTCACTAGGCTTTCCTTGAGCTAACAATCCTGCCAAATCCTATCTTGCTCTGGTCACAGCACAAATATTGAACTATGGAATATCAACTTCAGACTGTTGCCTGTAATGTCAATGTTTTGTTTTCCTGTGCTAGTCTTTACATGACAGGGTACAGGCAGCATGCTATCAATGAGTTGAAAGCTTTGCCTAGTCAACAGAAGCTTCCTAAGAATTATGCTAGAAAAACAAAACTTAAATGAAAATCCCACAGGACCACAGCCTGTCATCCTCTAAAGGCATGTGTCATGATCCCAGACATGATGAGAATGTGATAAGAAAAGAATTTTAAAAACACTAAAGATCATGTACAGGAAGCAGCTTCAGGGTTATGCTTTATCAACCCAATCTACTTCTAGCTTTGTAATTAATAAGAAATGGTCAGTCAGACAAAACATTCAGTTGGTACTTGCAGTAAGACTTACAAAAACCATCTCTACTTTTAAAAGCAAAGCATATTGGTTAAAAAAACCCTTAGTCATTACAAGAAAAAAAACTGTTTAAAAAGCAAGGGCCAGTTCCATTTCTCTCTTGTTCTGAAGGTCTTTATCGACAAATAAACACTCATTGATAGGTAAATTTCTAGCCTTTTGTTATTCACACTCTTTTGGTGTAAAACAGGGTAACTTTGATCCTTGAAGTCAATTTCTTGCACAGGTTACTAAAGACCAAGATAATCACAGACATTATGCAGTGAATTCTGAAGTGCTTCAACTGCAGGTGATGTTCAAAGGACTGGCATCTCAGATGCTACTATGCTATTTCTATTACTTCAACACACTTGAGAAGAGGTATTTTTTTAAATTTATCATTCAGGCTGTGCACTATCTGATTAAAACTGGAAGCTAATGCAACAACATTCAAAAATATGGGGCTTGGTTTCCTTTTTAAAAGTTGTCCTGCAGCACTGAGCACTTTTATATGGCAATTTTCATGTCTCATGGTTGCACAGTAAAACTAGCACCAGGGCTGAGCAATGCTTCCCTCAAAGAAAGCTGTTGTTTAGGAGACTTTCCACTTTCTGGAAGCACATGGGACACAACCATTTTTACTTTGCAGCTGGGGGTTGTTTTTACTTACTTACCCTTTGCCATTGGCTAAGAAGGAGTCCCCAGACTGCTCATTTGTACATATTCCATACTAGTAAGATCTGTGATCTGGAAATGTACTTTTAAGAGTTTCTCATTAGATGTCGATTTTCAATCCATTTCAGCACCTTATAAGAGGTTCAGCACCACAGGTCTAACTCCCTGTCACCCAATGGCCAAGCTATATAATAGTAGGCAATGTACACTTCATGGAAATTCTTGCTTCCACATCTCTGTTTTGTGCTTTTGGCCAGTCAAGAGGCAACTAATAATGTACTCTGTTCAAACCCAGTACAGAATGAGGACAGCAATAAAAGAAACCTCACTGAAGGCCTAGGAACCGTTTCATTTTTTTCATTATGAGAGAGAGTGAAACATCCTGTTCCCACCAGCAGCTTATTCCTATAACAGACCAAAAAGTAGGTGTGAACACGAGATAGGGACTACTAGATATAAACAATTAAAACCTGACATTTTGGTGCAATTATAGTTTCTTAGAGGAGAGAAGAGAGTAGCATCACATAGAAACAGCTGTATTTAGAATCTGCATATAAATTGAATAAATCAGCAACAAAAACTGGGAGGAAGGGACACATGAGAACGACAGGAGGACAGAAAGATTCCATGAGGAGGTTAAACTGCTGCCACACACAAATACCCTGTTAAACACTGATCAAGTGCTTGTGTGCCATGTGGGAGATTGCTAATTGTTTACAGGTATCAGAGCTGAAGGTCTTGGATGAATACCAGGAAGCAGTGTTGAGAAAGTCCATTGTACAATTAAGAAGGCAGATGAATCACTAAATGAGGCACTTTCATTTAAGCCCATCCTGCTAGTTCCTTACCCAATTATTTACCACAGAGTTTCCTTTCCCAAGATTGAAATCAAGGAACATAAAAAATCAAGCAAAACACAACACCAAAAAAACCCCAAACAAACTAAAAAACCCCTCCACTCCTGAAAGAATGTTTTCTTTTTCCTGTGGGAAGGAGGGTACAAAAGGAGACAAGTCTTATTTGGTGTAGGACTAATCAATATTTGTAGAAGACTAAAAAAGAAAAAAAAAAGCCTTCTGGTCTATTTGAGAATGGTTACAACAGCTGCCACTCAGGTGATTCACTACTCACACCCCTGCATCACAGCCCTGTCAGAAAGTCTATAAAGCTACTAACATTTTTTTTATATTAACAAGATAATGCTCACAAGGATTTAGCTAAAAACTCTCAAACCACATGCCTAAATTCTAAGATACCACTATCTTATTCTTAAACAATATTTTGGTTGTTGGCCAGATACCCAAGTTCTGCAGTGCCAGTAATTCCTCCCCATTTTTTTTCTACAGAAAATTTTCTGAATACTATTTCGTTCATTCTCCTGCAGTTAGACTAGTTTAATCCAGGTGGAGGAGCTCCATACACGCAGCTCAGGATACAGTGCTTGAAGGCTTTGATGTACAAATCCGGCTGCAGGCTGCACAGGTTCTCAACCCTTTCCTGTTTGCCAGGTTAGTCACATGCCTCCCTCTTTGACAGTCATCCTGCATCCATGGAAAGATATGGATGTTGCTGTTTGAAGGCACAACCCACCAGAAGTCTCAGCAACCTCCTGAGGTGCTCCTTCTCCTTCCAAGGCCATTAGAGGGAAGCAGTGGCAGTCACAGACTGCATCCCGTGCAGGATTACTCTGCAGACCTGAATGTAGCACCTGCCCATCCTTCCTCAAAAAGCAGAACCAACAGTTACTGACCCCTGATGGCCTTCTCACAATTATTAACAGAACAGAGTGTTTCTCCTTCAGTCTCAGGCAGGACTATCTCACTCCCATATCTTCAGGACAGCCTCACTTCAGTGCAAAAGCTCCCCAGGAATGAGGGTGATAAGGAAACTCTTTTGGCTATTCAGCAGAGCCCATTTCTTCCTCCCTCTGCTGCCTCTGGGCCTGGTTAAACTAGTTTGGGCAGCTTACCAGAGTGCTAGAGAACCACAAAGTGCTTGGATTTCTTCTGTTGTCTTCAGTGCTTGCAGAGTGGCTGCAAGAAGGCTCCTGCCTCCATCTACATACTCATACTCAGACACTTGCATCCTCTCTTGCTGCCACCACAACAGGCAAAGCACACACTTGCTCTGCCAGAGGGTCTTCCGGGGTGGGGCAGAGCTTACTCTCCAAGCATGGAGCACCAGAGCCTGCCAGGCTCCTGCTGTACCTCCAGCCAGCTGGGACAACCAGAGGCCAGGGCCTACATTCTACCTCACATTCT
This sequence comes from Scytalopus superciliaris, assembly GCA_013400415.1. NCBI lineage: Eukaryota > Metazoa > Chordata > Aves > Passeriformes > Rhinocryptidae > Scytalopus > Scytalopus superciliaris. The sequence continues at coordinate 261,487 of VXBX01002809.1, forward strand.
CCAGCTCTACCGGCAAAGTCACATCCACCTTCTCCCAACAGAAAAAACAAAGCAAGATGCCACCCCAAAAGATGAACAGCTACACAGATCTTTGTGTATATGGCCTGGGACCTTCAGGCTTGTTCCCAGTTCCTTTGGGTTTCAGTATCATTTTGAACAGTGGCAAATTAACAAACAGAGCAAGCAGAGGAACTGAAAAAATAGCCAGTCCGGGGTGTTGTTGTCTTTTGTTTTGGTTTTTTTTTTTGTTTTGTTTGTTTTGTTTTGTTCCCGCCCCCACCCCCCCTTCCATTA
>VXBX01002809.1:261836-288421 GCA_013400415.1 Scytalopus superciliaris
TTGTTTTGTTTTGTTCCCGCCCCCCCCCCCCCCCCCCCTTCCATTAGCAGGTTATCATCTATCATTTAAATTCATTTAATTTCACTCATTTAAAGCAGAAAGATGCCAATTTGAAGGAAATGGAAAAGCAGCCTTTGCTTTGCTCTTGGCGTCCCTGTCAACTCGTCCTTGGAACAATTTTAGCCTTGAGAGCACTCAGGCAGAAGCGCTCCGAGTGCCACAAGCGCGCTGAGAACAGCGATGCCCTCCCTTCCCTCTGGCCCGGCATTGCTCCTCGCCATCCCCTCGCGCAAAGCTCGAGGCGGGATCGGGATCAGCAGCGGGATCGGGATCAGCAGCGGGATCGGGATCAGCAGCGGGATCGGGAGCGCACGGGCGCCACCTGGCGGGGCCGCATGCCATCCCGGGGGACCGGGACAGGCTGTGCGAACCGTATTGAAGTTCAACAAGGCCAGGTGCAGAGTTCTGCACCTGGGTCGGGGCAATCCCAAACACAGATACAGGCTAGGCTGACAGTGCATTGAGAGAAGCCCTAAGGAGAAGGACTTGGGGGTGTTGGTGGATGAGAAGCTCAACATGACCCATCAATGTGCACTTGCAGCCCAGAAAGCCAAATGTCTCCCAGGCTGTGCCAAAAGCAGCACAGCCAGCAGGTCGAGGGAGGTGATTCTGCCCCTCTGCTCCACTCATTAGACCCCACCTGGAGTGCTGTGATCAGCTCTGGGGCCCCAAACACAGCAAGGACATGAACCTGCTGGAGCAAGTCCAGAGGAGGGCAAGGAAGATGATGAGAGGGCTGGAGCAACTCTTACAAAAACAGGCTGAGAGAGCTGGGGTTCTTCAGCCTGGAGAAGAGAAGGCTCCAGGAAAACCTTAGAGCAGCTTTCCAGCACCTACAAGAAAGCTGGAGGGGGACTTTCTACAAGGGCATGTAGTGATAGGACAAAGGCTATTAGCTTTGAACTGAAAGAAGGCAGATTTAGATTAAATATTAGGAAGAAATCTTTTACTGTGAAGGTTGTGAGGCACCAGAACAGGTTGCCCAGAGAAGCTGTAGATGCCTCCTCCCTGGAAGTCCTCAAGGCAAGGCTGGATGGGGCTTTGAGCAACCTGGTCTAGTGGAAGGTATCCCTGCCCATGGCAGGGAGCTGGAACAAGATTATCTCTAAGGTCCCTTCCAACTGAAACCATTCTATGACAATTCAACTACTTTTCATTCAGCTCTACATTAAACCACTATCACAAGTCACACTAACTCCATGGTTGCAACTCCACTGCACCACTGTTGAAGAGGTAAGAGCATATGGCCTTTTTCCACCAGGACTGGGAGGCTTACACTGGATATTAGCAGCAGTCAGAGCCCTAACATCAGACTTTTCATATCCCACCAGTTAGTATATTTTCTGTCATCTCAGAGCCTGTATTTGGTGTTTGCCTGTAACGCTCCTCATTGCAAGAGCCTGCCCTTCAACCCTTCCCTGGAGTCACTGGCTGCAAGAGAGCTGAGCCATTTTTGGTTGTCTTTGTAAACCCAGAAGCATAGTTACAGCTCAAGCCCCATAACTCAGTATTTTAGCAAAAGTGTCCAAACTGTCACTAATTCTGCATATTTTTCATCTATGCAGTTTCAAGGTGACTATTCTCAAGCATTTCTCCTGCAGGCAGCTGTCACAGCACAGACGTGAGAAGCAAAAACACCTTAAGCTGGTATATTCCACCTTCCCTGTTCGTAGTGCACCTTTCAGTGTTGGCCTAACAGCTACAGGAACACTTCAGCTTTAGAGGAGTGGTTCCCATGCTTCTTTATAGAAGTGTACTTATTGTCCATCTATTGTGGTACAGGTCCATCATGTGCACACGTGACCAGGTGTCTCCCAAAATGTTTTCCTTAAGGGCCAAATTCATAGCTGTACCAAGCTGTGTACATACTTTGGTTAGAAATCTAGGCATAAATGTTTTGCAGTGTGTCCTCCTGATATTTATTTTATTCCATAAGGTCTCACAGAGCAAGCTAATTTGTAAGTGAGGGCTGGAACTGTCCCCATGGGAAAGAAAACTGAGGCTACCAGAACGCTGTTAGACATCAACACTACAAAATTGTCTTTAAATAGTAATTCTGGAAGGATGTCAAGAAATACATATTTTCTATGCACCCTTCCACAGGGTTTTCACCTTCCCTAAACAGGACACAGTCAGATAAAAACTTAGAGCCTGCTGGCATTATGTAAAACATTGCTTTTCTTCCCCACCACATACAATTTGTCCTTAATACATGTATCTTTTTAAAAAGATTTAAACACTTTCTTACAGTCTAAGTCATGACAGACCTATAACTGAAGGATTATTCAGGAGGAATTTATTCCCACTTCTGATGCCATACATTTTTGCTTTCTGCCACAAAAGACATGGGTGCCAAGCATCTACCTAAGGCCTCTTGTCAGAAAGCATGTGTGTGAAAAAAAGTAGCTTTTAAAGACAGCTGGAATAGGTACATAGTGAACTACTGAGCAGTCATAGGATGCCAATATTCAAATCAAGACTGAAAAGAAATGGCTCTGGAATGATTTATTAGAAGGACTGCTTTCTAAAATTTACCTTGGGGTTATTGCTGCTTCCAAAATAGACTTGTGTCTTGGAGAAGTATGGCACCATCATCTCTGTATTTTGTGGCAACAACTCCTCAAAAGTACCTATAAACAAACTCAAGCTCTGAATCTCCAAACCCACCTCCATTTCCTGAGGTAAAGTCTTATATCACGAGTTTCACAACAAGCAGAAAGCTACTTAAGTTCATTCAGAGCCTTTAAGGCACCAACCTTATGACACACCATTATCTTGGATTCGTTCTTAACCACTACAACTAATAAAGAGCCAGAAGCAGGCTCTTCTCTTCCCATATCTTTTTCAGTGGGAGCTGCTTCTTCCATGAAATCCATAAGGTGCTTCATACTGCTTGGCAAGTATTTTAGTCTTTCTTCAAGCTTGCTGTATATACCAATTTGCAATAGAGACTAATTTCACCACAGATTCTCATACTCTAACCACAGAACCTTTTGTTTCTCTTGACTTTTGCACACCAGACCTTATCCTTTGAAAATATACCAAAAGTAGTTTCTCTTCCAAACATGCATTGCAGTCTAAACAATAACAACTTTCAGAAGAGCTTAAAAATATTCCAAAAATGGTATGACAGAATAAGTCTCAAAGCCATAAGATTAAAAATGAGTAAAGCCTGCCACCAGAGAGACTACCTTCACATCTCTGTGCTCAGAAGGCAGTAAATTCCCTACTCCAAACAAGGATGGCTCTACCTGAACAAAGCTGAGAAGTATCCAGCTTCCACGTGGGAAAAGCTTATTTGATCAACAAGCATATGCATCTCTATCATACACACTTCTCTGCCCCCATCACTCCTCATATCAGTTGTAGGCAAGCACTGCTCCACACAACCACAGCAGACACCACGTCTCAATTTAGTCTCCACCATGCCACCTCAGACAACTGTCAGACAACTATACTTCAAAAAAGCCATACAAACCACTTTTCCCATGGTAAGCAGTGCAAAACCTATCAGCAACAAGGAAGAATTTGCTATTGGAATTCATAACTGTAGTCAAGAGGTCAGATAGCAGTTGGGCTGGGAAGCCACACTGAACACTGAGATCTGCATCACTACAACCCCATGCAGCACAGCAAGCTTTTGCAGCACCTTCTGTCCCTGATTTATAAGGCCACCACACACTGGGTAAGCAACCTCTTGACTTTTTGACAGGCTGGTGGACTAAAGTGGAAGGGGAAAGCTCAAGGACCCAACTGCTAAATATCACAGGGTTTTCACTGTCATCATAATAAAATTAGAGATAAACTTTAAGTAATATATTAAGCCTACCACATTATTCAAATTTAAAGAGACTCCGTTGTGGACACTTGTGATTTGCTACTCTAGCAAACAACAAAAGTTCAAATACACCAATAGGTTTACTCCAGGTTAGAATACATTACAGAAGCCAACTACTTGATGGGAGTTTTTTAAACTCTAGAAAGAAGCAGTCAAAGCAACGTTTCAGTTTGGTAGAGAATGTTGCATTAATTTCAAAAACTAAATAGTGGTAAAGTGGAGTCTGTTGCACTGGTTAATGAATGAGGTGACTGTTCTCCAAGATATCCACACATGTACAGATCATAGCTAGCAAGAACAGTTTTTACAGCACTGCTGTATAATCTCATTCTGTTATTTGGCTACTGATGGTAATTAAGGACCATAATCCATTGCCAAAAAAATAAACAAATGCGTACAACCACCAAAACTTGGGCAGTGGCAGAAACTGTGTGTGGACATTCCAGGTTTATTACAAAGTACTCCACTGTTCAGAGAAAATTTGAAGTTTTAAGTTCTTAAGCATATATAAAACATAAGAATGGAACCAAACATTTCACAAACACAGAAAAAACAATGATAACAGAGAAAGTTTTGTTTATGTAGAATTAGTATCTTGAACCTGGATAACAAGAAATAAGATTCACAGATTACAACCTAAACTTTCTGTGGTTTTGTATCGCTTCAGTAGTTTTAGAGATAGAGACAATCCAGTCCTCTTTTCTTTGGGAACTGCAGAGGAATACAGTTATAATCCAGACTTTTCACAGGATCTGACTCTAGTAAGTACTTTACCATACATACTACTTATTAACTACCAAAATTGACATAGTAGTACCAAGGCATTAAATCAAAGACGAGCATCATGATTAGGGGTACTAGCTGTGATGTATTATATATGAAAATGATACATTATGTATGAAAAGAAAGAAGCATAGCAACTGATATCTACAAACTCAAGTCACAGTGGCACACTGAACAATTTTAGGTTAACCAGACTCACTTAAAAATAGAAACCAGAGGCTGGGCTCTTCTCTCACCCCATTTCACATGTCTTTACTTCCATTGATTTCAAGTAGAGTTCTTCACAATTTATGCCATTGTGAGAGGAGAATCAAGCCTTGTGTGTTTGAAAGGAAACAGCAGACATGTTTCCCACCAGAGTGCAGGGGCAGATTTTAAGAAAAACATAAGTATATGAACTGTGAAACTGATAGAGTACACAAGCAAAGGCAGGCAAAGAGGCTCTCTCTAGCTGGGGGTGGGGGTGAAAAGAACTTGCAGCTTAGACAGGGTTTGCCTTTTTTTTTTTTTTTCTCCTTTTTTCAGACTTGGGATTGGTGTTAGAAAGTCAGAAACCCAGTCACTGACTTGTTAGAACTGGTTTCTAAAATAAAAGTTTAGAAATAAATATTGCCTTTTTTTTTTTCCAGACAGACATAACTGATTTATATTTTCATACAGTTATTCTCTAGAATGAGGAGCAGGCCATTTTCTTTGTGAAGGACACAGACTTTCCATTCCCAGAAACTGGAAAGTGAAAGCAGAGATCTGCACTATTTGCATCACTAGAAATATTGCCTAACCATTATTCCTACTCAAGCCCAAGCAGATGATCTTCCAAAACCTTTCAGGATCATCTGAACAACTAATATTACATTGGTTAGAAAGAGAAACACTTCAAACTGAAACTTAAGTCAGACAAAGTACTAGATGTGACATAGGTGACAAAGTCACTTCATGGTTTGGAGCTACAGCAGAACAGAAGCTACAGCTTTATGGTCTATGGGGTTTGGGTTTTTGGTTTTTTTTTTTTTTTGTTAATTGGTTAGGAAGCTCCCCTTTCACCACACCCCAGTGTGCATGAACACAATCACTGTACTGTTCAGACTGATTTGTGAAGCTCACTTAGAAAGCAAGAAAACCCCCAAATATTTCCAAAGTATCTCTACACACCCATTTAAGCTGTGCCTGCAAAACTGCAACAGTTTAAGGTAAATAGCTTGAGTATTTTACAGAGGAAATACAGTCTTAATCTATTGTTTTATCAGGTTTTATTTACCATAGTACTGCAAGATTGAAGTAATTCGTTCTCATTTCAGGTCCAAAACTGACAGAATATTACTGTAACTGCCTGTTTGGAAATGCTTTCCCCCACTTTCACTTGTGTGCACAACCAGTATCACAGCCCACATACAGGTTTTTAAGTCTCCCCCCACACTCCAGTAGAACAACACGCCAACAGTTTCCTTAAAAAAAAAAGCCTATATAATCTTCTGCCAATTGCATTATATATCAGCTGATTTAGTACACAACAAAGCAGGATGAAGGTAAATGCACAGAACTGCACAAAGGAAGATGACTTACACCTGCAGAAAAAAAACGTTACATAATTCAAGATGTACCTCTATTTTCACGAGACCTGTTCTTTCAAAGCACAAATCTCCTTCCAGAGGCCACAGGTATGTGGAAGGAGACACAAGAATAAACATATGCCCTTGAATATCCAACTCTGAGTATTTTGTAGTTAGAATTTAGATGTTGAACACTGACTTACACATCAAAGTAAAAAAAAAAAGCCTCCAATTAACTGGAGGCTGGTATCTCTTCAATTCCTAAAATAAGGCCACCAAGTATACCATTGTGAAAGAGCCTTCATCATATCAGCATCAGCTCCAGGCTAGTAAGACATCCACTAATAGGTTAAAAATGTTTATGAACAGCCACAGTATAGTAGAAGATAGAGAGGGAGACATTAAAAAAATAACTTTCAAAAATTACAGCCTAAAAGATGGCAGATTGAGAACTAGACAATCAGAAAAAGCAATAAATCTGCAGCAATGAAACAGATGCCTCTCCTTATCACTGTGGTCAATTCAATCAAATACCTGCATTGCTCAATTTCAGTGTATTAACAGCTACTCTAAAACCGTACAAGCTCCTCTTGCATGAAATCAACAGCTTCATGTAAATGGAAAACCATATATTGAAAACAAAATGGGCTATTAGCCCAGACCACTGAACTACAGCTTCACACCACCTGAAACCCCTTGTGGAGATTGTCCAAGCAGAGCAGCTCTGTGAAAGGTCAAGGGGTAAAGAGTGACATTTACTGGATTCACAAACAGCTAAGGAAACCATTGAGCTCACCAACCTACTTGGCAGCATCCTTTGCTGAGAGCACTTCCACAGCTTTTTAGCAGCTTACAGTTGAGCACAACACCAGTACATCGGACTCCCTCTTACCATGCAGATGTTCTCTCCAGCTTTACCCCGGTAACACAACTTCCTTCCCTAGAGCCTCCTAAAAGGAGGCCAATGTCCTGTAAAAGGGGACCCACACTCTGGGATCTGGCTTTGAAGAGCTGCCCTAACACAACTACTTGCTTGTTTAGGCAGTCCCATTTCTCCTAGTAGCAGTGGTACCTGCTGAAATCCAAATCTACTGATCTGCTGAGAGGACCAAACAAAGCTGCATCCTGGGTAACTGACATCCTTAGGAGGCTGGAAGTTACATACTTTTTTGGTACCTCAGAACAGATGAGAGCCTGGTCTGCTTTCTACATGTTTGGCAGTACTCTAAGACATTTGCTGGCTATTGGCCTGCCAAGCTGTTTGGGCTTTGCACTCACTTTGTGCTATTAATTTTATTAAATATAAACATATCCTTGGTATATATCATTCTCATATTCCATATGCACAGAATGAACTCATTTCAGTCCTAGGATGAATAAAAACCTCAATATTTATCATACAGATTCACCATGCTTTGCAAACATAACTGGAAAAAACAAAAAAGTCCTTTCACAAGTTACCCATATGATCTTTCTGATGCACAAAGCATGAGAAAACAGTTCAAAGCTTTTGGAAAGCTGTATGTATACTCTCACAAAAGTCATCTACAATTCACCAGTGAGGTTCTAGACCTAGCATAATTCATTTGCAGTCTGTATATAAAGATGCAAATATATGTTAGGTTCAGACATTTCTGCAGCGCCTTCATAAAATTCATTTTAAAGTACATAAATATTCATACTTTGAATAGTCATCTCAGCAAGTGAAGCCTTTATTTTTATATGAAAATACCGATTCCTGCAAAGAGTCTGAAATAAAGTAAAAATATATTAGTCCTAAAGTATGCACACAAACACATGCAATTTCTTTACATAAACACTTTTGAACTTCTGGGTGATTAACACTTGATTACAAAAAGAGATCCTTAAAAAACATCTTCACTAATCATGCACTAATTTTTAACATACTTGAAAACAAGTCAGGTTTAACTGCTCTTAGACAACTTGATCCACACCTGAAAGTGCAAGGTGGCTTTCAATTTGTGCCATGGTTATTGTGCGTCTGTGTTGCCACAGAAATGGGCCATGGGGGAGGGCAGTGTCTGATCAGCCCAGTGCTGGACAGGTTGAGCAAGAGTGCCTGAGTGCTTGGGCAAAGCCTCTTGCTGAGCTAGCACTACACTGTCACAGGAGCACTTGGTTAATGAAGAGATTAGGGGAGGGTAAACGGGTAAAGCTGAACAATTACAGTGCCTGTGTCAGAGGTGGTTTATATGGCTCCAGCAGGGAGCATAGGAATACAGAAGGGATGTGTGCTTTGAGAAACCATACAGTAGTATCTGTCTAGATACATTTAAAGACTCAGATGCAAGCCTCTCATGTCAGTCTTTTTAAGACTGGTGAGAGAAGCTGTAGCTTTCCTACAGAACAAGAGGATGCAAAAGTCTTACCACACCACACAATCCAAGGCCTATGTTATATTTGTAATTACATCCATGTTGCTACTTTCTTTTCAAAACACTCAAACCTTCAGAAATGAAGCTGTTTGGACAAGGAAGACGCTCAAAGAAAATTTAAGGTACTAACATCACTGTTAAAAAAAGAATCTAAGTTTTACTATAAGCATCATGATATTGACATGCAGATTTTTAATCATGCTGGTTGCAATTATACAAATCAGTGATCAAATCCACAGAGAAGTCAGTTTTCATATACACCACATTAACACAGACATTAGACAGGATTTGGCACACTGCCGACAGAGAAGCCTAGTTCTGGAATCATGTAATATTAAGACTGGGGTTACTTGATGCAAGATTAGAAGGCAACAACCTCAAAAAGGTGGTTACAAAAACACCACAGGAAACAAAATTTATTTTATATAAAAGTAAGCAATTATATTTCAATATTTGGATGGCAGTTGAAAATGCTTTTTTAGCATAAAACTGCTTCACAACGCCAATATTGTGTGTACTGGAACCATTGGGGTGGGGGGAGGCAAAGAATTGTTACTAAAGTCAAAGACAGTAATTGAAAGCTGTGGGATCTGTGCTTAAACAAAAGGGGGGCAACTGAATAAAATTGTTATAGATACAAACCTACAAGAACACTCCATAATAGCCTTGCATCTTAAGGAAGGGAGAGAGGGGAAGAGGAGGAAAATGAAGGAGAGAAGTACACAAGGCAGAACCGCAAGAGCTATCAGGTGCTATAAATCAACATTTCAAACACAGACCTTAGACAGGAGTACATGACTTTGGTACAGAACAACTGAAATAACACAGTTCCAGCTTTTGTTGATGTGTAATCCACTGGAAATGAAAGGCCTGCCTGAGAGACTGTCTACCCCAGGTTTACTAGCTAGCAAAACACTGAGCTTGATAGGTTCAAAATGATCTTGAAAAGCAACTCACCAAGCTTATGACTGTATTTAAGAACTTTTAAGGAGCTGGTCTTCCAGGCAGAGTTCCAGGAGAAGGTAAACTAGCAAAAAGCTGTCACTTACAGATATTTTAAAAATACTAAAAATGTTTGTATTGGCTCATAAGTCTTGTATATGCGCACTTTGCTCATTTTGTACATTTAGAAAAACCTCCTTACACAAGAACATGCTTGAGAAGTAGTGTCAGTTGGTGCTGAGAAGTTGTTTGCTCATTTAGTTTTTCTAAAAAAAAGGTATATACATATTATAAACGAGTAAAATACAAAGCGGAAGAGTTATAGCAGACCACCTATGAAATTTTCTTCAGTAGGTTGAAATATGCTTTGTCAATGAACCAGCAGCCAAAGCTCTGCTTCTGAAAAAAACATGTAATTTTGGCAAACTGATTTGATAGTCTATCTGTGAATTTCTGCCAGAAATGCCACGATTTCAGTGTGCTATTACTTGCAAAACATCTTTCTTCCCATCATTCTTCAGCCATAGGTGGGAGGCAGAAAAGATGAGTGATAGCTGTGCTATATCCTTCCAAGCTGGTTCTTCCCATTATACAACTCCTAATCCAAACAATTTAAGCACTCAAGTAAAAGTTACTCATTTCTGTAAACATTTCCAGGAGCAGGACCTAAGCATGCATGGCTTACACCAAGCATATACTAATGGCTAGAGCTAACCTCAAGTTTACCTCTGTTTAAACAGCATAAGCAAAAACCAATGCTGGCCAAACTAAAGCTTAAGCCTTAATACAAGGGGGTAAACTGAATATTGATATAAACCACTTGGTCACCGTCCATCCACCTCAATCAAGCATTCTTAATGCAAGATTGTATCATACAACAGTTTTCCCAAAAGCAACTATTAAAAAAATGTTTCAGAGCATGTTTTCACACCCCAAAAGCAGGGATCTCTTTACTTTAGGATAAGGTAGTTGTTGAAAACAGAAACACAACCCAGCTTGTTTGTTTGTTTTAAATGGACTTCACTACTGCACATCCAATTAACTGTGGAATGCCCAAGACATAGCACCCAAGCAAAGACAGGCTTTAAATTTAAGAGCCAGTCTGCTCTGTTAGAAGCTGCGTATAGCAGGCAGTGACAACGTACTTATTGCACAAGTTTCATATGACAAAAGGAAAGGACTTTTATGCTATGATGTAAAGGCTTGCAGCATTAGAAAGGGTCAAAGCAATCTGCAAAATATAATACAAAGCAAAGCCATTTAAATTACTCTGCAAAATGTAGACATTCATTAGCATAGAAAAGTTTCACAGGAAAACAATGACAAAGTCATCCCATTTTCATATGCTAATTAATTAAATATGCCAAATGTGTTTAATCTCTTATTATAACCATAGGGGGAGACAGACCAAACTCTTGAAGTTCTGAAAAGCTGGGTCATTAGCATACCAAGTAATTTCTCAGATCCTCTCCTTATATACAAATTTACATTCCCAACTTACAACATATGTCAGTAAAACTTGGCTTCCCCTTCCTGCACCCTCCATTTCTCCTTCTTTGGAAGGCACTTGGTATCTCTTACTCTTGTATTCTAAAATTCTTATTAAATGCTAAAAAAACCTCGTTTGCTAGGGAAAAAGAGCCTAAAAGTGCAGAAGCCATTTTGCCAAAAGCCTGAGTTAAACACCCCAGTCGCCTTAAGAAATAGAATAATTAAGTTGAAAATGAGATTAATAACATTCTTGAACATATGCATGAAAATCCACACATAGTTTGTAGTCTTTAAGTTCAAATGACATTTCTAGCCATTTCTTGCCTTTCCAAACAAGAAAGGGATTCTGATGTTTACATAAGGTTCTTCTTGCTTAATAAATCTTAAATTGAAACAGATTTTTTTTAAACAATTACCTTCTTCAGAGTTGTCATACTACAGGATATTAGGAAAAACCAGACTCTCCTGTTGCTTTTACCCACATCTGACTCCAATCTTAATAGCTTAGCTATTAACCCTGTAAGGTCCACACACACACACACCCCTTACCCAGTTGATGTTAAAATTTTTATATTCCTGATCTGGGCTTACTCATTACAAAACCTTTTGTTACACAGAAAAAGAGCAGCTCCGTGGACCTTGATTTACAGGACGCAGTTAACCGTGCTGTTGGCAGAACTGCACCAGCCCGGCTCATCCGGGGCTCTGCAGGGAGAAATGAAAGAATCTGTCACTGCATCAGAGTAACTGCTCTCTCTTTCTCCGTTCTTTTTCGCTCCCTGTCCAAGCCCAGTCTGACCTACTCACACCTCGGGACGAAAACCCGGCCACTGTGATATACCCGTGTTGTAAAGCAGTAGTACAAATTACAGCAATTCCTCCTAGAAATAATAACTAGAGCTAGAGGGGAGAAAACCCTTCCTGCTTAGAAAACCTTAGTGCTCACTCGGAGTTTGCCGTGCAAAACATGCAGTTTAAAGACCCGAGTTACCAGCGAAACAACGATCACAGGGAACTTCACCGCAATAACGCCAGTCCTGTATTTTTGCCACCTTTTAGAGTTTAGCACGTAGAGAGTATGCATTGTTAACCTTTAAGTCCGCTGCATAAAGGTTTCTGAGCGCGCTTGTGAAACACCCCCCGCTCTCCAGCTGCTGGCGTTCAGACGCACCGGGGCTGGAGGGTGCCCTACCCTGCCTGCCTCGGCCAGCCCGCTGGGGCACTGACAGACTCCTGCCCCAGGCAGCCCCGGCTCGGACCGCAGCGAAGGTGCTCGGGCTCAGCCGAACCGGGTAGGCTGGTAAGTAGTGGCTGCCGGAGTTTGAAATCCCGCGGCGGGCATGAATACTCCGGGAGAAGGGGCTCGGGGAGCGCCCACCGCCCTTGCAGAGCTCTCTTCGCTCAAGAAGGACAAAACACATCCTTCGGCGAGGTCCGCGCTGCAGAGCTGTGTAGGACGGGGCACCCCCAGTACGGGCGAGCAGACGGAGCAGGGGTGCACCCCCCGCGCCCGGGGGCCCGCTCGGGGCAGGACCCGGGGGCGGACACCTCGCCCGGGATAAGCGAGGAGGCGGAGGCTGCCCTGCCGGGGCCAGTTGTCACCCACTGACAGGCAACAGCTGAGCTCCCGCACCTGGGNGCCCGCCGCCCGCGCCCGCCCTAAGGGGGCTCCGCCGCCCCGCGGCCCGCCAGCCCATTGGCTGCCGCCCCGCCCGCCCGCCAATGGCCGCCCGCGGACAGCGGGGGGGCGGGGCCAGGGCGAGCCAGGGGAATGTGCGGCGCTGCTCGCCTCGGTCGGACGGAGCTTTGGATGCGCTGGCTCTCACCCAGGGAGCGGGAGCGGGAAGGGCAATGCACGGCTTGTCCCGTCGATCTGTGAGGAGGTGCGCGCTGGAGCCGGTCCCGGCGGGGTTCCCGGCCCGCGGTACTGTCGGTGCCCCCCGCACACCCACCGGAGGCGGCGCGGAGCCCTCGCTTGCCGGGTGTCTCCACCTAAGAGGCTTTAAGAGACGTGGATTGAGCTCCTGGTTTTCTAGTGGTCTCGAAGTGTTTAAACGCTCTGTGGAAACATCAAAGGATGGGTAACAATGAAGGCATTTAACTCGACGTATTTTTTCTATGGGGCAAATTGAAAGATGAGATAATTTTGCCAGAGTGACTTATAAGCAGCCACAAACTGTCCCCACTTGGTGATACAAATGTGTCTGGAACCTAAAAAGTTGTTCTATATGAAGCTGAAATTTGGTCTGTTGTCTGGTAGTGTCTCTCTTGATTCTCTAAACAAGGAATTACTTGAGGAAATGGAAATGACAATTTTCCCCTCATGTTTTGAAGCACATTTGGTTTTCCTGTATTAGCAGAGTTAGTTCGTTGTCTGTATTCCAGTCTGGTCAGAATCATCTTTCTGCATCTGAAAAAAATAAAAATGTAACTCACAGGAAACAAATTCAGCCTACAACCCAAGGCTACAACTTTACTACTGTAAGAGGGTTAAAACTACTTTTCACCTTAAAAGTTTCAACTGCAATTCAAACCCTGGGCACTCTGCTCTGCTGTTTTCCTTGCAGCCTTGATGTAGTATCAGCATCACATTGCTGAACAATTCCTTTTAAATCCTAACCAAGTCTGAAAATAAACACTTCCAGATTGCATCTACGTGGAAGTTTTCAGAGAGAAAGATTAGACACTTGTACAGACAGTGAAACCTCAGGAGAGTTAGCCTCTACCACTCTTCCCATCAGAATGAGTTTGGATTTCATCGGTAATTTAAGAAAAAAGCACAGAGGATGTAGCAAGAGTGTGGGGGGAAAAAAAAAGTATTGTAAAATATATAATAAAACCAAATTATAATATTGTCAAAATTAATTGTAAAGGGAATGCAAAGAAAAAGTGACAAAGATGGCAAAAGGGCCATCAGTTGTTTGTCCCTTGTCCTGTGTTTTTCCCTGCCACCTATTCAAGTATTTCTGTAGCACTTATCACAGAGATCTAAATACATTTAGGTTCTGCTGGCAGCATTACACGATTTCTGCCATTTACTTCTTCCCACTTCAGGTTCCAAAGGCATAGAAAATAAGATTGCCTGGCTTTTAAATAACCTTGTCAAAGGTGTTTGAAGTCATATATTAGCAGATCTGAATCTGGAATGAAAGAATTTATGGCCAATGCAGTCTTTTAAGTTGTATATCTGTTTATCTGATCCTCACTTACAAATGCCTCTAATTAAGCTATAAACTCTTAGTTTCTACTTAACCATACGGGTAGCCTGGGAAGTTTGGTACAGTAATGTAATTTACTCATTCTACAGCCACGTCTGCAATGCAAATCCAGGACAGCTGCTTTAAAAGTGTTATAACCTGCTCTGTTTTTCACACCGTGGACAGAAATAAAGCCTGTTCAAGTCACCAACTGTAGTCTTGATGAAACAGCACAGACAGGTTTTTTTAGGACCTACAGGACTTTGTGTCCAAGAGAAAACACACCTACTGCAAACAGCAGGAAATAATATATAAAAAAAATACCACCTACAAATGCAATTACCAAGGAAGGGACTATAATATTCTCCATCAATTGTTTTGCACATTCTGTAGCAGCTACTTGGCTGTTGTGTGATTTTGTTGTGTTCTACCTTCAGGCACTGTTTGCAGATTTTGCTTGCATGCACTTTTCATTCACTGGAAGTCGGGATAATTTGAGGATAAGGTCTACTCTGTCACTGGAGTAGCTTGTGAGAGGGTACAAAGAAAGGCCAAAAGTTACAATATCTATTTGTATATATATCCTAAACTTCTGTTGAATATTTAAAAAATATTTATGCAAGAAAAAAATATAAACTACTGATAAGCAACTTTAAAAGGGGCCTGAATCCCAGCTTTGTTACTATAACATTGTGAAAACCTCAAATTCCATGAGACTGTTGCCCATTTTGTGAAAAATATGTTCTAAAATATGTTCTATATTTATGATTTTTCTCTAGAAAGTAGTGATGACAGATATCATTAATTTCATGTGAGGAATGCAATTTTTGGCCCATGTTGCAAGAGGTTAAAATTTAAAAATGTGAAGTATGAGAAGTTTTTATGTGATTCTGGAGTAGGAGGAAAGCATCCATACAGATTCATACAGGTACCCTGGAAGGAAATGCCTAGGGCAATCCTTCAGACCTTTTTTTCCAATCCTACCTCTTCCAGTGAATACTTTAAATTTTTCTTATTATCTTTAAAGTATCTCATGTTTTCATACTGAAATCCTACACACAGAGTTGCAACTGCAGTGAACGATAATGACTCCTTAGCTTGGTAGCATAAATGTAATCTAGCACTGATGTAGCTTTGAGGTTGGAAGAGATGGCTGGACCAGATGGCCCTCAGAGGTCCCTGCCAACCCTGATCCTGTGATCGAGAGCTTTTGGATTCAGCCAATACAGAAGATACAGGTAAGACTATGTTGTCTAATTACTAAAGCAGTGTAAGTGTGGGGAAAAGAAAGAGGCCATGCCTAGAGATGGAGAATTTGAGAGCCATAGCAGCCTTTATAGGGACATTAAGGTGTCTGTTGTTGTTTTACTGTGCATTAAAACAAAATTTGTGTTGGATTAGGGGCTAGATTTGAAATTCTTGCAATGTTTTGGCTTAGTTTTTCTCTAAGGTGTGAAGCATAGACCAGCTTCATGTGGGGATTTTGGGAGAGGAACAGTGCTTTAATTTTTGCTGCTCACTTTCTATAATGCTGTACATTGGATTTTTACTTTCTCTTTTTATTACTTAGTCTTTCTCCAGGAAGGATCCCACAATGTGTACAATGGCCATTCTTTTTCTATTTGTACCTCTAAGTAACAGTAGAAATGCCTCAGTTTCCGTTTGCATGCAGAGAATAAAACTGTCTTCTACCACATGAGTCATGTAAGGCTTAGTTAATCTTTACGCAGCACCTGAGTTTTTCAGACAAAAAGCTGTATATAAGAACATCAATTATGAATATTAACAAGAACATTTTGTTCAAATTCTGTGTTGGGTGTTTCTTGGCCACTCCCACTGGAATGGAACAATGTGGACTGGCAGAAGCAATTAGGCACAAGTTTTCAAATGCTGATTCTTATAAATCCAACTCTTTTCTTTGTCTTGTACCTGGCAATATGTTCTTTATCAGTTATACAGATTTGGCTTTAAAAAAACCCAGTCTTAATAAAGAGTTTTCAAAATGTGATTGGTAAAGAGGGTTGTTTCCCCCCAAGCTTGGCAGGTGTACCACTTTCCTCTTCTGTATCCACGTGAGACTCAACAATCTACATCAGACCTGCTCTGAGCGGTATATGGTTTTGCAGGGTAGGTGGAAACCTGGTTGCTAACCAGTCAAAGTAAGGACAGAGTGAGGAGTACTATGACTTCAATCACAGTGTCCGGGTTTGATTTCATTTCCCATGTAAACCTGGGTGTAGCATGCATGGAGGGAGGGAATTGCATCCTGCTATAGTCAGGACAAAGCTGGAATGCATGCTTGCATTTTGGAGAGGGAATGGCTTCTCAGGCTTTCCAGTTCAAGTATTGTTCCAGTTTACAGTATCTCCTTTTCTGATTTATTTTTGCAATAGTCCTTCATTTTTATGTAAGATCTCTCCTGCTGATATTGCCTGTTTTGTTTGCTTTGTCTGTATCTTATGGCTCCATTACTTTTTCAGCTCTGTGATCTCTCCTAATCTCTGTTTAAAAGTCAGCTGGGTCTTTGCATGGCCAGCTAAAAAAATGTTTCTTACGGATTTTTTCCCCAGGCACCTTTCTTTGTTGTTTAACTGTCTGTGTCCTGTCTACCTGGGCTAAAATGTTATCCTTATATGAAGGCTTCACACCCTGCCTTTGATCACAGGCTACTCTATTGTATCTTCCAGCTTAGTTATCTCCTATGGCCTAGGATAAAATGGGCAATTTGACTGAGATGAGAAAATCAACATTTAGTTTACAATCCGTTTAAGTAATCCATGTCCTGTTTCCAAGATCTACTGCAGTGCATTGTGCTTCCTTCTACCAGAGCTCGAGTCAATACTGTGAACTGCAGTGACATTTGGAGCAGCTCTTGGAAAACATCCCAAGATTTCTGTAACTATTCCAGCCATGGATGATTGTACTCTCCCTTCTGAGTACTCTCAGATGAATCTGATTGTATTCAAGAAACAATGGCAAAACTCCCTGCATTTGTCTAGTTCCAGATAAATCCTCAGAAATCCAGTGGTTCTCTGCATATCTGTTTCCCAGTCCTACCAGTTTCCTAGCTGTATGCCTGTGAGACTACAATGGATTTTCCCCAGCATTTTCCCCAAGAAGGTGGCCATTTCATTGCCTGGATGTGTTTCTGTTTGAACAGGAGACATGGAGATTGAACAACCTTCTGTTGTCCCTGCTTTGAGAAATGAAACAGCTTTGAGAGCATATGTCTGATCCCACATCCACTAAGACACTTGATGATTAGTTCTTTCATAAGATCAACCCAGATTTGTAAGTACTACACAGAAAGAAAATCCAGCCTTGATAGAAGGCAATAAATATTTTGAAAAAATATTCATAATAATTTTAAGTATCTTTTGTTCTTATTAAATTCAATTTGCTTAAAAATTACACTTTGGGAAGCCAAGGTGTTAGAAGTTAAGGATAATACACCACATCATTTGTCCTTTTTCTTCTCTGTAATGGCATAAGAGTAAATCACAACCCTAACTTGATTAACTTTTGTTTCACTGTGTTAGAGTTTTAACATTATTTAAACATAGTTCGTTGTTTAACTATGCAGATCTTAATCTTTCACTTAAATGTAAATTGCAAAGTACAATCGCTAAACAAATTGATTGAATACCATTGATTTTTCATCAAATAATCGTGGCAAATCATGTAATCAATTATTCATCATCCTCAGAGAAGAATAGATGGCATGAAGAATAAGCTGTAATTAAGATAAAACACTATTGGATTCTGTACTGATAATTTCTTTTGAAATTTCAATTCTTACAATTAGATCAAAATGAAATTAAAATGTGAGCTGCCTGATTGAGACACTGAGTAATGATTGTACAAAAGTGTAATCTGAAAGAGCCTATTCATTTATGGGGACACAGATGACATCTGCAGCCTGAAATATTTTCTATTTTTTCCCATGTGTAACTTCTGTCTAATGTAAGGATGCTGTTATTATTATAGGTTTTAGTCTCCTCCATTATTATGTGACCTCTGCACCAATTAAAAAAATTAAAGTACATTCTTAAAAAAAATTAAAGATTTAATTCCTTGGCTAAATTTAGCTTTAGCCTAAGTTGTGTTTTCTCATACTAAGTGCCAAAAATTAACATGGATAAATTTACATTGGTTTAAGAATTTGGTTTAGCAAGTCTTGTGGATTTTTGAATTTACTGATTGATTTGTTATTTCTGGGAATACAGTACCTGACTTGCTGGACATTTAAATCAATGAAAAGTATCCTTTTGCCTTCAGTCATGTAACATACCTAGAAAAACATTCTCTAAGATCCAATAAAAGCATCAGCATTAATCTTAATCATAACTGATGTTAATGAAATAACTTCTCAGTCAATTCAACTCAGGTAAAAGCGAAGTCTGATCATGACAGCAGTCACCAGCATACATCACTGTTTTCTTCAAGTATTCAGCAGTTTTTTGACTGTCATGCTAAAAGTGAAAAAATTAAATTGTCTTCCACCTGAAGAGGTAAACCAGAAGGTCACTAATATAGGAAATCATATTTCTTATTCAAATTAAAAAATGAATATTTCACAAGGATTGATAAAGTTAGAGGGTTTTTAACACCAGGGATGAACTGTTCTCTAGGAGTAATCATTATTCAAGCTATGTAGCTGAATGCAGCTATTAGTTGCAAATAATAATCTCACATGACATTGTTTTGATGCTGAGAGGATGACTGCAGTAATACACAGAGCACAAATATTTGGTAGATTTGAAATTCATGTACTGGAAATATGCTTTCAGTTATGATTAGCACTTTGATTTAGATATGAGTTGTTTCACAGGTTTTAATGCCTTTTTGCCTCAAGAATACACATTGTAACAACCAATGCAGAAGCCATAAATGCAAAGTTCACAGGTAACACACATGCACATGGACAAAGGCATTTCATTGCCTAAATGGTTTGAAAAATAAAAATAATAAACAGAATTAAATCAAATTTAAATAGCGTTTTATCTAGACCTCTACAGTGAGGCAGAAATGGTAATGTCATCTTCTCTGCTAGACAAAATGCAGTGTCTCTAGATTAAATATCAACAAATTAATTTTTTTCAACATTTATTGAAAGTACCTTTGGAAAATACATGTGAAAAAAACAGACCCCAAACAAAATAAGAAAATCCTGAGATTTATAGTATTGAAAGAATGTAATACATTTGCTTTCTGTTTTTTAAATGCATATCTTGTTTTCAGTATTTGATGTTCATTATTCAAATTATTAATATTCCCATCTATTAGGCAGCCTTTCATATTGGATGAAGGCATTATGCTGCTAGTGTGCATATTGACAAATTTAAGATTCTGCTTCCTTTTGAGGTTTGAAATTACCTTGAAATGCATTTTCAGAAAACATTTGAGTTCTGAAACTTGGTAACATGGGAGTTCATGGAAACATAAAAGCCATGAGTAAATAATCAAAGGATGCTCTTTGGAGATGGTTGAGAGCCAGAAATCCAACAGAAGGGAAAGGGCATAATGAGTGGGCAGCATTTCTGAAAATCAGAAATGTTTACAGAATTTGAATGCTTGTTCTTTTTTTCCCCCACAGTTTTTGCCAGATTCAAATATCAAATATCTTCAGTAATGATGCAACCCGAACAGCTGATAATTAAGCACTCATCTGTGTTTCAGGTTTCTTCTCTTCCATGGAGTGTCACAACACAATTTGCAGTAGCCCTGACCTCTCGCTTTAGGACTAAGTCTCTCTCTAGATCTAATTAGAAGGGAGTGCTGCCAAATTGTTGTACTTTTTCATTCTCCATTCTGAAAGGTTCATTGTATATTAGTTTCCTCTTTGAGGTATCAACAATTAAGTAAGCTGAGGTACTGGATATAAAAAAGCATCCTTATTCATTTGGAGATGTCATTTTCTCAGGCTCTACCTATCTATCTGTCAAGGCTGATGTGAAAGTATGTCAAACTATCTGATTTATCAGTTAAATATGCCTTATATTTCTTTGCTTGCATTTAGGTATTTAAGCATGATAAAATGGAAATCCAGAAAGTCAAAACAAAGGAGTCAGCAAAGAAGGATTTGTCAAACTCATACTGAATTATTTGACCAGCTTATACTAAATGAGAAGAAAAAGTCTCAGGACTCACTTTCCTGTTCAGATTATAGAATCATAGAATGGTTTGGGTTGCAAGGGACCCCAAAGATATTTAGTTCCACTGCCCCTGCAATGGGCAGGTACCTCCTGGTAGACCAGGTTGCTCAATGCCCCATCCAATCTGGCCTGGAACACTTACAGGGATGGGGCAACTTCTCTGGGCAACCTGTGCCAGCGCCTCACCATTCTCACTGTAAAGTTCTGTCATATATCTAATCTAAATTTCCCCTCTTTCAGTTTGAACTCAAATAATTGTTTAAAGATTCTCTGTAATACAGCATGACTTTATGCTGTACTTTTAAAAAATTGCATCAAAGGAATGCACCTGAGCCAATGTGCTTATAATTGGATACAAAACACACAGAATCACAACCTTTCATAAAATCTTTCAGCACACTTTCCTTCACACTTTGAAAACAGTATTTTCTTGTGCCTGTGTTAGCAGGGATTGCTTTTATTCTTCTCACTGTACTAATTTAAGAAATTTGGTCACCCATAAAGATATCTTACAAAGTCCCTATTATTTAATCCAAAGGCAAAACTGTATTTTGAAATGCAATCAGTGGAAAATCTGTCAGGATTAGGCAGTACTTGTCAAATCTGTGTCAAACCATGGCAAAATCTCACTGACCCCTAGCTCATGATTTATCAAATGTAGCTAACACACATGCAAAATGAAAACAGATTTTAAAAGGGGGACAAGAGAGAAGAAATGGCATCCATTAAGTGAAAGCATTTTCTTTTCTAAGTATATAGTTTCAAAGTTAAGACTTGGTCGAGGACACTGTGAACAATATCAAGACAGTGAGGAGAGCAGTCTCTTCTGAAAATTTTTACCTGCATTGGTACTTCCTAGAAGGTGGTCCTGGCTTGGAAAATCAAGGGAGTGCATGCCAATTGGAAAAAGATTGGGCTCAGATTCACACAGGTGATGGTGGAGAGCATGATTCCCATCTTTCACACATCAGTCTGGTCATCAGAACACTAACCTGAGGCTTGGCTACCTTGTTAGTCTTCTATTCACAGCTTAAGGGCTACAATTAATACCTCCTACCTTGCAGAGGAATGACTTGAAAATTTTTATGGCAGAAACAGGACAGGGTTCCTGAATGGTGATACAGATTTGACAGAAGACGTGAAGGATTTTTCCCTCCCTTATTCCCTTGCTGGGAGCCACGGTGCTTCTTTAACAGATTCCATTCCAGGAAGAGAGCATTAAAAAATGAGGGGTGCAGTGCTGTGTCCACAAAAGACGTTTTTCATCAATCTGACTCCTATAGGCAAAAATTATGAGCTTTCTGGAGTCTGATTTATTGTTTACAGAAAGGGAATGCAAGAGAAACATGCTCCTTTTTTTGTTTTGTTTCACAAACATAAGTAACATACAAGGTGCAGTGTAATATGTGAGTATGTACAAAATGTATATGAAGTAGTGGGTATGTCTGGTGCATTAGTTGGACCTGGAAATCCCAAAACAACCAGTTTCTCTCTCCTTGATTCACAAAAATATCAAGAGGACAAACTCACCTATGACTTCTGCTCAGGTCAGTGAGAAGTGTCTGTGTTACTCTGAAAGCAGAATTTTGCCTGGAAAACAGAACCTAGTAGAGACTATGCTACTCTCTTCACCGCTAGAAATTTACTGACATTGCTTTAGGTAAATACCTACCTCCCCTCCCAATTAAAATGGAAAAAGTTGACCTTGTGCCTTTGAAATGCTGTGTTAGTATCAGTGTGCAAAATTATACTTCTTTGATGCAGCAGGCTAGCAGAAGGTGTGGTGGAGGATGAGACAATGTGCTAGTAAATACATTCAAGGAGGGAAAGGTCAAACAAAGAGATGAATCTTGACACAATCATCAAAATCAGTCCCATTGTGAGTATTGTTGGAGGTGTCTGTTGCATTTCACTTGATTCCTTTGACTGATTCCCTATCATACATCAATGTAGTGGAGAGCTCTGTTCTCCACGACTCTTTCCCTGAATCTTCAAGATGCTTTCAAGTCTTCATGTCCCACATGCAAGATCCAAGTTACCCCAAGAAGGGTCCTTTAAGAGGAGTTCCAGAGATGGAAAGATGTAAATAACTTAAGTACAATTTCTTTGACAAGTACAGTAATACTGAGAGATGTAAGGCTGCTAATTCAGTCCCTAGGAACAAGTGATTGAACAATGTATATAAAGAATAACCTCCAACATAAAAGGAGTAACCAGAGCCTACTGAGTTTCTCATCACCATCTTATCTTGTCCTCTTACTACTCGATTCATCAGTAGCAAACTTCTTAACCATTACTTAGATTTCATAGAAAACCTGTTTCACCACTTTTTCTCCCTGCAGTTTTTCAGGCAGATGTCTCTAGATTGCTAGGTTTCCTAACTCTGCTGAGTGTTTCAACCTGATTTCATGTATGATTTCCATATTCTTTGCTCTAAATCTTATGGGAACTTCCCCTGCCTACATGTTCTTCATAACTTCCCAGACACTAAAGTACAGAGATTTGGGATGCAGCAACACTTCCCCAGCTATTTCCCCTTCAGTCTTACTTGGTAGGCTGGACCTAGTTTAAAAGATACTGTTGTGTGTAAGTATTCATTGTGCTTCAGCACATCAGCTAGGTAGAATTTATAAACAGGAAGTCATTCTTCTTTCTTACCTATGCAATGCTGTAGTTTCAGAAAGCCAATAGATCACTATAAAATAAACACAGAGGAGCAGGGTACATTGGAAAATATGAAAAGTCTGTCCCACATTAATTTAAAATCCAAAGCCTACAGTCACCTCAAAACTGAATTTCCATGATGTACATCATCTTTCATATGAATCCCTGGATTTGTCTTAACTCATAACACCCATGTCATCCTGTGCAGTTTTCATTTAAGGAATTTGATGCATGCTTTATGCCTAAGTGCTGGGGTGAAAAAACATTGTTTTTCATTAGGCTTTCCTCATCTTCTCACTGGTGCTGGGGTAACTCCAACAGCTGGTTAGAACTGAATGATATAAAAACATTTTAAACTATGAACTACAAAAATCTACCTCAGAAACTGAGGCCAGTTTTGAAGCTTACCTGTCTTATGAGTGTTGATTAGACAATTTTCCTACTTGAATGTTGAACTGTGAGTGTAACTGATAGCTGCATGTTTACATACGGCTTGGTCACTAAAAGCAATGAGAAACAGTGATAGACTGGATATTTTATGAAAGGGAGTGCCAGGGAATTTCTAGTTGAAGAAATAAAAAAAGTCACTGGAAAGCAGCTCTAGACACAACATCTCATCTCTCTTACTATTGTGGTTGAATATGACCAGCCTGAGTGGGGCTGCCCAGGACAGGCGGGAAGAAATAGTGCTGTTCTGTTTTAGGACTTGGTATGAAGAGCACGTGCAACAAACACTGGGGTCCCAGTGGGGTAACAGGTTGCAGTCCTTGCATGCTTTGCAGTCCTCACTAGCTGCTTCTGCCATGTCCTCAGCAGCCAGAGGAAAGCCAGCAGAGCTGCTGGGGACAGCCCACAGGGCTCCTTCCCACTTCTGCATGAGCAGGCAACATTTTCCATAGGAATGTGGAAGAGGGAGAACCCCAAATTAACCCTACAGGAGAGAAGAAGAAAGTGTCAGAAAAGACTCTACAGTTCAGAAGGAACTGCTCACTCCCTTTTTTTCACATCCTGCTGTCACACAAGAGGACATCTTCCTCTTCAGAACAAGGAGGATCAGAAAGGGCTGAACCCTCCCTAGACTGACCCCATAGGATGTGGAACCTCCAGTGCTGCAAAAGGATCAGGGGTGATGCTAGGTCAAGAAACATATGTGAGTCTGGAGGCTGAACTGATCTATAGATGGAAAGTGTGTGCTTGCTTTTGGTCTCTAGGTTGAGTTGCTTGTAAAGCTAAGTTGTAGATGTGGAGATGAACATTCCTGAATTTGCATGGAACTGACTGAGACATAATGCCAAACACAGCCACAGTGAGCTGATCACAGGTGTGGCTCCCCAGTGAGACTCTTGTAAGGAACTTCCAAAAGTACTTCTCAATATTTTGGATCTGGCAGCACTGTAAATACTTAATGGATATCTGTGAAGGAAAGATATGATCTAAAAATATCATCTCAACTTTCTAATGAAAAATGAAAGAGTTGGAAAAAAGCATCTAAGTATTTGGGCGCTCACCACACATTGGCCTAAGGTAGGAGACATGACTTTTAAGTGTTTGAGGTTGACAGGAGTAAGGAAACACTGATTCAAAGCTCCAGGGTGTAATGTGACAGGCAACTGCCCCTTTGAGATCACTAATATGTATCCTGGGGAAAGGATCACATGCTATAGTGTTTGGAGAGTGAGAACATCCAGTAATTGTGGTTTCCTTCAGGTTCTGTAGGAATAGTTTTGGAGTTGGTTTTTTTGACTTTTTTTGGTTGGTGGTTTTTTTTTTTTTTCCACAGCTGGTTTCTATAGACAGGCCAGGCATTTTAAAATCTCTATACAATCACAATGCAGCTGTAGTTCTGGGAGATATCACTGAACACACTTTTTTTCCTTGGTATTTGAGTTAGACTAGAAATATTATTTTCTTGCATTGCAAAAAACCCCACACTTAAATCTTTGCATATAAGATGTATTTTATATAGTCTTTGAAATCACAGGGTTTGGGAAAGGAAGCTTAGTTGGAAGATATTCAGCTGAGAAACGTCTGCAATAAATTCTATTCTCATTTTTCTCAATTTCTCCCTCTCTTCCAACACACAGCTTTGATAAGAGAGGATAGGAGATATAATTACCCCTTTTCTCTCCCTCTTCCTACATTTATACTTATAAAAGCAGTACATTTTGGAAAGCCTGCAGTGTGGGAAAATAACAAAACTTTACATCTGCTTAACCAGAAAAAGACGGTATTAAAAATCTCTGAATGCTCGGGTGAATTCTCAGCCTGATTTAAAACAGAACAGGGGAAAAGAGATCACCAAGTTTCATAAATTCTAGGTACAACTTTGACAGGAAATGCAGTTCAGGGATCAGATTATGTGCTTTGCATCACAGTCAGCAGCCATGGTAGGGGCATACCTGTTCCTAGAGAGAAAGGGATGTGCCTGGGGTACTCCTCATAGAGTCACATAATGGTTTGGGATGGAAAGGACCTTAAAGATCATCTAGTTCTAATGCCCTCTGCTATGAGCAGGAACACCTTTCACCAGACCAGGTTGTTGAAGCCCCATCCAAACTCCCCTCTTCTGGGGAGTTTGGCCCCCTGCCTGCCATTCTGACCTCCTGTGGCTTAAATAAACCTGAAAGAACATTTCTGCAATTAAAAATTATGCTGTTAAAAATCCAGGAGCATTTCCCTTCTGGTGTCTGACCAGCTTGTGCTGTTACTGGCTGATGTAAGGCTAAGCCTGCTGGTGTGTGGTCTGTGAATGCAGCCAAGGATCTGGCCTGGCGTGTCTGACTCTGCTCCGAGTTACACCAGTGTATGTGAAGCACGACCAAATCTGCTAGCAGAGCTGCAGTAAAGCTGGAGGAGGCTGCTCTGTGCCAGAGCTTTAAACAGCAGGAGGTTAGAGCAACGTGGAGAAATAGCTGCCTCCAACTGCATGTCCTCACCTGTAATATGACCATGAGTTGGTGTAGCTCACTGGACAGAGCAGCCCTGAGCTCTGGCTGCTGCACTGTGGGACAGAGCTGTCTTTGTCGGCATGTCAGGGTGCTGCTCTTACAAGAGCATCCTCTGTTAAAAGGAGTTGTTTCTCTCTGTTTTGCCTCCTGGGGCTTTTAAGAGTTAATGCCCTGGAATTAGATCAGTTCAAAAAACTTGATTGATGAGGGGCTTACTTCTTTATGACCCAAAACTAAACCAGGATTCAGTCTTTGGTCAAATGCTGTATTTGCTATGGGAGATTTTTAGTTCTCAGGCTTGATTTAACACTGTGCTCCTCAGCTAACACACAGCCGTTCTAAAGCTCAGCAGTTTTAACAAGTTCACAATCCCAACCAACCTGAAAATAAGAGCTATATGCTGTAGTAAAATACCATTATGAAAAGTTTTTTTTTTTTTAAATACAGGCTCCAGGTCTTATGTGCTCAATGTCAAAGGAAGATATATGATACTAGTAGATGCAAAGTATAAACTCTAACAGATTCATATTAGTTAGAATGTAGGCAAAAAAAAAAAAAAAA